>JANHFX010017890.1:0-30809 GCA_027560015.1 Chloroceryle amazona | reverse complement strand
GACTGGATGTAAGCCAATGTCACTCCAGTCTTCTAAAAGGGCAAGGAAGACTGGTAATTACAGACTGGTCAGACTTATCTCCATACTGGGAACGGTGATGGAGCAGCTCATCTCTAAACACATGGAAGAAAAGAAGGTTATCAAGAGTAGCCAGCATGGATTTATTGAAGGGAAGTGATGTTTGACTAATCTAAGCCTTCGATGAGAGAATAACTCGTTTGATAGATGAAGAGCAATACATGTTGTTTACCCTGACTTTAGCAAGGCTTTTGACACTCCTATAATGTCTTTGTGGGTAAGCTCAGGAAGTGGGGTTTAGAAGAGGGGACTGTGAGATGGGTTGAGAATTGGCTCAGAGGTTTGTGATCAATGATATAGAGTCTAGCTTGTGACCTGTAGCTAGTGGTGTTCCCCTGGGATCAGTACTGTGTCCAGTCTTATTCAACATCTTCATCAATGGCCTGGATGAAGGGATAGTGTACCCTCAATAAGTTTGCTGATTATGAAACTGGGAGAAGTGGCTGATGTACCAGAAGGCTGTGCTGCCATCCAGTGAGATTTGGACAGACTGGAAAGCTCAATAAAGGGGAACTTAACAAAGTTCAACGAGAGCAAGTGTAGAGTCCTACACCTGGAGAGGAATAACACCATATACTGGTATACGTTAAAGGCTGACCTGCTGGAAAGGAGCTCCAGAGAGAAGGACCTTGGAGTCCTGGTGGACAATAAGTTTTCCATGGGACAGCAATGTACCCTCGTGTTCAGGAAGGCCAAAGGTATCCTGGGATGCATAAAGAAGAGGTTCTCCTCCCCCTCTACTCTGCCCTGGTGAGACCATATCTGGAAGACTGTGTCCAGTTCTGGGATCCCCAGTTCAAGAGACATGGTGAAATACTAGAGAGGGTCCAATGGAAGTTATGAGGTTGATTAAGGCACTGGAACATCTCACTTATGAGGAAAGTCTGAGAGCCCTGGAGCTGTTTAGCCTGGAGAAGATTGAGAGGGGACCTTATTAATGTTTACAAATCTCTGAAGGTTGGGTATCAAGTAGAAGGGGCCAGTCTCTTTTCAGTTGTGCCCTACAATATGACAAGGGTCAATGGAAACATGCTGGAACACCAGAAGTTCCACATCAACATGAGGAAAAATTCTTTCCCGTAAGGGTGACAGAGTCTGAGACAGACTGCCCAGAGAGGTTGTGGAGTCTCTTTCTGTAGAAACTTTCAAAACAGACCTGGATTTGTTCCTGTGTGGCCTGCCCTGGGTAATCCTACTCTGACAGAGGGGTTGGACTTAATGATTTACAGAGGTCCCTTCCAACCCCTACCTTCCCTTGATTCTATGATTGTATGATTACAGATGACTGGACTGTAGCTTAATTTAGACAGATATTTGAAGAGGCACATTGGTTTCATTAAATGATCTCAAAGTTATTACCTTAGTCTCTATGTGGTCTGGTGAGAAAAATTGAGAAAGATGCAAAGAATGGGTTCTTTTTCAAAAAAAAAAAAAAAAGAAAGATAATTTATTACATCGGGCTGCAGAGCTTCTCTAGGTTGTGGGAAATGCATCCTACAGAGTGAGGAATTAGGCAGAATATGATGCAAAAGTAGAATACTTATTTCCCATCTATTTCTTGCTTTTGAAGGAAAAATAAAAATAAAAAAAAAGATGACATTTCTTTCTACACATTTTTCTATGAAGGTATCCTTGGCTGTCTGTGGAGACTGGAATAATTATTAACAATAATTATTTAATTAGCTTTGGATATTCAGAAAAAAAAATGTTAATGATGGACCCTACATACCTACCCATGGGCAAGGTGTATAAGATTCTGTGAAAAGAAAAGGAATACAGACTTCCCTGATTATTTGAAGTGTTTCAGAAGCTTTGGGGTCATCACATTACTGATTGAGATTCATCTTTCATTTCATAAGTCTTCCTCAGTGCATTTTTGACACCATCGTAATATTTTAAGGCAATTTTATAGTGAAATCTTTCTAATCAGAATCTCTGGTGAGAATCTTGAATGGAAAAAGAAATCTCAGCCTGTATTTTTTTAAAGCATACAGACATTCAGAATCTGATTACCTTTTCACATATTCATACAAAATGGATTAATGTGTCCCTGTCTTTATTACATTTTCAACACTTGTCATTCGTGATTAAGCCAACACTATGAAGATGTATTACACAGCAGCATAAATGCCCACATTAAAAAAGGATATATATATCCCTGAGAAGTTAAAGGCAGCTTGATTTGTGTTACTTTTACATTAGGTGTAATATATCTAAAATATTTTACCCAGTTTGAGAGTCAACAATCTGAGTGGAAATAGAAAGAAATAGATGGAAGCCTACAGAAAGGGGAGAGAGCTGGAGAAAGGTGTTAATTGAATCAATCACAGAAACATGTGATGATGTGACAGAATTCTATGAGGAAAGCCAGATGCAATTTCTTATAGATGATTGCTCAAACCAGAAATTGCCACACAATTGGAAGCACCAGCTCAAGAGGCCCAGTGTTGGAATGCAGAGGTTATTACAGGGTAGGACTGATGTATACTGGGAAGGATTCTGGACAGATCTTACTTTGTGCCTGCCTTAAATTATCTCTAGTTCTCTTGTAAAAATATTTTCCCATTAATCACAGCATTACCTCTATATGCAATTTATCTTGCTTCTACACAGTCCAGAGCCTGCAGCTTTTCAATATATAAAGGTGGTTTATAAGAAAGACAGAGATGTTTTACCAGGGCCTGTAGTGTAGGGATCAGGGACAATTGTTTTAAACTGAAAGATGGTAGATTTAGATGGAATATAATTTTATTTATCTTTTGGGGTTTTTTTTATGGTAAGAAAGGGGAAATACCAGAACAGGCTGTCCAGACAAATTTTGGATGCGCCATCCCTGGAAAGGTTAAGGCCAAGTTGGTTGGGGCTTTGAGCAACCTGATCCAGAGAAAGGTGTCCCTGTTCATGCCTGGGGATGTGGATTAGGTGATCTTTAAAGGTCCCTTCCAATCCAAACCATTCTGTCATTCTATAATTCTATGTTGCACCATCTCTGTACAGTACCTGACTCCACTGCTGTTATTTCAGCCTCACTCCAGGATTTCCACTGTTTTCACTGGACATTTGGTTTGTTCCTCTTCTGAGGTCTTTACTTGTGTTTCCAAAGTGGGTTTACACTCAGATATGATTTGAGACTTGTCATTAGGAATCAGAAATGGGTAGGAAACAAGACTATCTTTTGGTAAATATTTTTCCATTTCTGTATTTTTTTCCTTCCTTATAGCAAATTCACCCAGATAAGTTTCTGTGTTTGGGATATAAGAAACTTTAAAAATTCACAAGGAAGCAAAATTTTTGGTTTGCTTTCTAACCTATGATGAACTGCTCTCATACAACCCTATGAAAATCTAAGTGCAAGCTATTACCTGATAGGCTTTATACCTGTATCCAAAAAAAAGTTGTAAGAAAGGCAACCTAGTTCCTTTAAAGTCTGTGTATTCTTACCATCTCTTTCTGAAGGTGAGATTTGTACTCAAACATTAACCATATAATACAGCTGTCAACAAAAGTGGACAGCTGCCAACTTAAAAGCCATCACACTGACAGATCTAGCAGACCATCATTATAAAATCATTGTACATCATCTCTAGCGAAACTTCAGCTTGGAAAGACTCTTAAAGCATCTTTTTGATGCCTTTCCCGTGATCTGTAAAAACAAGTACAGGAAGTACAGTAGTGCAGATTATATTATGGACCTTGGTCTCTTGCTCCTCTTGGTGCTGGTAGAGCACTGTCCCTATGTAACTGATTTTCAGATGGAGACTGCAGTAGAGGGGCCAGACCAGACTGGTGCAGCAGTTTTAGATCTATTTGACCTTAGACTTATAGGGTACCTACTGCTTCAGTTCATTGTGCATTCATGGGAAAGGTAAGCAAAGTGAGCTCCATGGACAGCTCATCTTCCCCTTCCAGTGGTGCAGCCAATGTGACTCCACCTGAGCAGCACTCTCCTTACAGCACCAAGCTGACTCATTTTTCTCTGTGCATATATGTATCTGAGCCAACTACGTGTTTCATCCTGTACTCCTCTAATTTATCCCACTGATAATGAATTATCACCTCTCGCATGATTCTCAGCTGTATTCCTATTCTTCATTCATCATCTGTGTGATTATTGTCTGTCTCCTTGCTTCTGCTGACACCATAGGTTGCCTCCACACTCTGTGCTATGCACTGTATATATTATTCACATCCAAAAAGCTTGCTCTCTGTATAGGCAATCACTCCACATAAATAAGAATAGCTTTACAGCCTTTTGATAAACAGTGACCTCCCTTTGTATTCCTCTTACCCATTTTTCTCTGAAGTAATTCTTAGTGCTTACTAGTAACAGTGATCATTACAAAGAATTTAATTGGAGATTATTTCTCTTTTTTTGGATTATTTGTGATGATTTCTTCCTCTTGAATACATTTAATCTCTGGGACTGTTTCCAAGGGTAGTTTCATGCTTAGGGAGAATTTGGAGGCAAGTGCAGTTACAGTTTGGGGTTTTTCTCCCAAAGGAAGGAACACAGGGTTAGCTGTCTATGGGGAATTATAAGAACAAGATTCTAAATCTCACTGCTTTAAATTATTCTAAAAGCCATGGCCCAGAAGGTGTAATTGTCAGGGAAGTGTAGAGTTTGTCAGTGCAGCTCAATAATTATCTAGTCAGAACTCCTGAATGAACTCTTCCTAGTAATTTTTTTTCAGCCCTAGACAGCTCTGCAGCTATTTTATTTCAGCTTAACCATTGTGAAGGAGTCATGATTTTGTGTAGCATTCTCAGTTTTCCAGATGAATAATACATTTTATTTTACCCAATAATGTTACTGGGTCCTGGATATTCCTTTTTTTTTTAGTATTATTATTTTGAAGAAACAAGAGTGATTGAGTGTTAAATCTGTTTTGTACAGTACAATATATGGCAGCCTGGAGCACCCCACTCCCTCATTTTTTTTTATTCATATGATACATGAAAAATGACATAAATGTATTTCATTGTGTCACCTAGAATCTGTATAGCCAGCAATAATGAATATGCTTTACTCTTCAGCTCAGTAGTGTTTCATTTCTTCCTGACAAGATTATTTGACAAGCAGACCCTGCATTGGCAATGTTGTTTATTTTCATAGGCATGTAAATTATCTTGACAGCCTCATAAACATAAATTGGCAGGCATACTGTCCCACAGCAATGCTTGTTAAAGTACACTAATGGAATATAATAAATAAATTATTCTAGTGTATAATACGCTGGCATACCATTACATCTTGCCAAAGTTATATAGTACAGGATAAAGTGGTCTATATTTCTTATTGTTTACATTATCTTGTTGGTCAAATATTTAATGCAACATACTATGATGAAAAATGCATAGAGTCATACTCAGGGGTGTATACAACCTCAAAATAAGGCAAATGTTAACTTATCTGTCCTGCAAGTATTGGACGGTTTTTACCACTTTGCAGACATGAATTTCATTTGGCACAGCTGTGCAGGAGGTATGTTGAGGAAGATACATGCTTATTCAGCTACTAGTTTGATTTGTTAATAGCTTTTTGTTGATCTGGATACAAAAATACCTGTAATTGTGTACAGAATACCTGGGAAATAAGTGTAGCTTTGGAAGTTGTCAAGGTGCTGGTTGTTCAGTTCCCCGCAGAGGCCATCAGCAATTTGAAGTTACCCCGGATACAAAAGAAGATGCAGATTGGTCTTTGTTGTCTTTGGAGTCAAAGCAGGTTAAAGTCAGAAACATCACCTTGGACTGCAGGTCCGTGTCCACATGATAGGTATCAACCCTTGCTCAGGGTAGCCTTTAATCCTCAGGAATTCTGTCTTGTAAATGCCAGCCTCTTTCTAGAGTACCTTCATTGTCACTGGAGGAAAGAAGAGCTTTTGGGATATGAACCATTTCACCTAATTTATAACATGTTAAATCATGGTGTCAAGGAGCCTATATCTCTCTGTTAAGAAAGCCTAGATGACTAGCTGAGATTCCCATAATAGATTCTTATCAAGGTAAAGTTAAGGAGAATTAATTTCACCTAGAGAGTTTGGAAATTGGAGAACATTACCCTCAATGTTTTCCTTCATTATATAATCACCATTTTATAAATCAACTGTAAATAACAAGCAGCGTCTAATCTTCTCCCTGGGGTAATTAAGGCTATGATAAGGGAAACAACTCCAGAGCACTTGGCTACCTCTGATCTCCTTGACACGTGTCAAGTTGGTGTCACTGCCAGTATCACTGGCATTTCCTGACACTGCATTTCCTGCTTTGTCAGACTGGATAACGATTTGTCTTTGTATTTTTCTCTGAAATCCCAAATTGCTCAGGATTGACATTAGCAAGGGTTAAAAAAGGTCATTTAATACCTCTAAATTCTTCAGCCACTTTAGTAGAGCTCAGAGTCCTGAGTGCTGTTTGGAGCTGTCTAATTAATACCAGCTCCCAAAGAATCCTGAGAACACTCCAGTGGTCAAAAATGAGCCAGCCAGAGGCACACTCCAGAAATGCCCTTTAGTCCCTGACGTGCTCTTTTTCAAGGCAAAGCAGGGTGCTGCCAGACAAAATTTAAGCTGCTAATATCAGGTTCTAAAAGCACAATACAGAATGCAAGAACTTTATTATTGTGGTTTCATATTAATCTGGTTTCAATGAAAAGTTCTCCAAAATAAAAATGACTGCACAATATGGCTCATAATTTCATTATTTTCTTACCCCTTCCTTTACTGAAATAAATATTTATTGAGCTCAACAGGGGGAATAAAAAATCCCTGGCATTCTCTGTGTGCCACTTTATGTATGAGCTTTCCTGTGTCTCATTTCTCCATGACAACCACGTTTGACAGGCAGTCCCTGCTTTGGCAATGTTGTATCATATTTTCTTAGGCATGTAAATTCTGTTGACAGTCTCATAAACATAAATTGGCAGGCACACTGTCCCAAAGCAATGCTTATTAAAATACGCTAATGGAATAGGATAAATACATTATTTTCAAACACAAGCAGAAAATACACACAGGTTCATATGATATTTCTGCTGGTGATTGATGGGAGTTACAGACAGGGACAGCTAACAAAATTCCAAGTTTGTGATTCAGTTTTCTGCAGGTCTATCAGCACCCCCAGCTGCTGCAATAGACTTTTGTTCCTTTCCCAGCACTAATACAGAGGCACAGACACTCTTTTGCATCATGTTTATGTGTTCCTAATCTGGGGTTGAAACTCTGTTCTCCCTCAGTGTCTCTCTAATGCTTTTCCTAACCCTCCAAAAATCACAGATCCTGGTATCCTGCAAGTAAGCGACTGCAGTGTAGGAGCAGACGGGGGAAAAAAAAAAAAGAAATATCCAGTTTCCACGAGCTGTAATTCCTCCTTTGCAGCACTTCTGGCATGTCAAAACCAGCCATCAGAAATAGTTCTTATGAACAGGCAAAAATAATATAATTGTTATCAATTATACAATCTTGCAAGATTATTTTTTTTAATGTAAAGGATGTAAGGATGTTCTAAAAGCTTTTTTTTTTTTTCTTGTTAATTCTATATTAGTATTAGCATAAAATAAACATGATGAATTTTAATAGTGAAATTTTTATTTGATTCCAGGCAATTCTCTTCATTAATCAGAGTTATAGAAAAGCTGTTTACAAATTAGATCTATTTAAAATTTTCCAAAATTAACTTGTCCTTATTCTAAAATTAGAAAACTGAAACCCCAGAATACTCTTTTGTCCTTCATTTACCATTAAATTGTCCAACCTCAAAATGTGAACAAAATTTTACACTTTGATAATACTTCAGAAAATTTTCCAGTAACACATTTATTGAAGAAAAGACCAGGATGAGGAACAGAAGCACAAAGGCTAACTCTATTGTCAGTGCAGCTATGCCATGAGGTATGGCAGCATGGTTTCCATTCCCAGTGCAGCTTGAGAATCATTGCCTCTGTAATGGGCATTGCATGGTAGGGCAGGAACACAGTCCAGGGAGAGTCTTGGGAATGAGTTGCAAGAAACCTCAGTTTATCGTCTTCTACCAAGCAGGGCTCCCAAAAGGAGCATTTCTGGCAATTGCTATTTAAATACTTTTTAAAACAAAACTTTTTAAAGCATAACTCCTGTGACAGACATCAGACCACTGAGTTTTCTTTCTCCTCCACTCTTCCCAATGATAAGTTGAATCGATTGATTTTTAAATGGTGCAATGTCTGCTTTCCAGCTGTCCAAGCTAATGCTTTATTCCCTGGCTGGGTCCCTGGGTAATTTTATTTTTAGGATAAAATTTCTGTAACTCCAGAATTGCATATAATTACTTATATATGTACACACAGGCATGATCTAAATGTATAATTAGCATTAATTAACATTTTCCAACATACTTGACTCATAATTATTCTTTGGCTATTGGAAACAAATATAATTAGGGCAAGTGAGGATCATGGGACAGCATCCTGGTTTGAGTTAGAACAGAACCAATTCCGTTAAGTGATTTTACTTTTCAGCTAAGGCTTTTCTAACTAACTGCACTTTCGGAATTTAACAGCAGTTTTTTTCAGACAGTGCTTGCTTCTAGCAGTGATAAGGCTTGATATTTATAGTTACTACCAAGGATTAGTATGCAGAAAGGGTCTTGCTTATACTTGTTCCTGTGCAGAACATGATCACTGCTAAATCTTGTGTGCCATGTTGGGGGTGCAGGCTTCACCTGCAGGGAGGATCAGACAGGACAGGTGACCCAAACCTGACCACTGAGACCACATCTGGAGTATTGTGTTCAGTTCTGGGGTCCCCAGTTCAAGAGGGACAGGCAAATACTAGAGAGAGTCCAATGAAGGCTACAAAGATGATGAAGGGACTGGAACATCTCTCTTATGAGGAAAGGCTGAGAGACCTGGGGCTGTTTAGCCTGGAAAAGAGAAGACTGAGAGGGGATCTTATGAATGTTTACAAATATCTGAAGGGTGGGTGTCAAGTAGAAGGGGCCAGGCTCTTTTCAGTGGTGCTCTGTGATAGAACAAGAGATGATAGCAAGGTGAAACACAGGAAGTTCCACTTCAACATGAGGAACAAACTTCTTCACTCTGAGAGTGACAGAGCCTGTAATAGTTTGCCCAAAGAGGTTGTGGGAGTCTCTTTCTATAAAGATTTTCAAAACCTGCATGGATCTGTTCCTGTGTGGCCTGCCCTGGGTAATCCTGCTCTGTCAGGCATGTTGGACACGATGATCTCCAGAGGTCCCTTTTGACACCTACCATTCTATGATTCTATGAATGAGGTTTTCCATTTCATCTACATCATATTCAATCTACAGCTGAGGGATCATTAGTTTCAAACTTTCTCTTCTTCAATGACTGGTATCCAAGGAGGACTCTCTCTGTTCTGCCTTTGATCCCAATCCATGTGTTCATGAATCCAGTGCCAGAATCCAGTTCCTGAATCTGGTTCCTATCTATACAGAATCCAGTCTTGTCCTTCCCCAGAACCTGCCCATGGTGTCAGTGGTAACAGTAACATAATTGCCATTAGATTTGATACTGGTTTTGTATATATTTGTATTTATTTAATTTTATTGTTATTATTCTCATTAAAGCTCTTTCAGTTTTCTTTTCCAACCCATAAGTCTCTCTCCCTTATTCCCTTTCTCTTCCTGTTCCAGAAGGGAGAGGGTTAATAGAGAGTGAGAGAGTGTCTGTCATTTGTCTAGTGTCTGGTCCAGCCCTAACCCTTGATAGACAGAAATAATAAAATGAGTTGGAGAGAAACAACAGAACACAGATTGAGAGGAAAAGTATTATGGAATTATTTTTACTTCAGAAAGAAATTAAGTTTGTTTGCCTATGACATTTATTGCACTAGTAATTTTCAGGTATATTTTATGTGTCACATTAAAATACTTCTTTTGATGGCAGCTTTTAAAAATGTATTTTTGCAATATGTCCAAATAAAAATCATGGAAATAAGTAATTACATGTGAAGTGCAGCTACTGTACAGGAACAAGTATTACTGAATTTGAAGAATTTATTAAGAAATATCCCACTGAGTTCACTAGACATACCACTGCTTGTTTTAATCTGTATCAATAAGATAGAGGAATGATGTAATTAACACTTTCCCTTTGTAAAGGAAGTGAAAGAGAAGGATGAAAGTAGGCATGAAGGGGATAAGGTGGGAATGCAGAGGCTAAAGATATAAAGGAATGTAAAGTCAACATTTTTGTGTGTCTATATCACTTGCTGAAGTTAAAGCATTTTGCTGACTATTGCTTTGAAATAAAAATTTTGTGAAATGCTCATAGCAGGGCAGAACTCGCTTCAATGTGTCTTAAAATCTGAAAGATGAGGTTTGTAGGGAGAAGCAATATCTTTTATTAACCTAGTTGATACAGTTATAAAAGAGACCAGTTTCCAGGGCACAAGAAGAAGGTTTGTTATGCCTGAAGCATGTCTGGTTTTGAAACTATAAAGTTCAGTTAATAAAAGATCCTTCCTCTCCCTAAGCCTTACCTCTCTATGTCCTTGAATACTATTGCTAATGATCCTATTACTTGAAAATATGAAAAACTTCAGCCAACTCAGGAAATTTCCCTCCTATCAGATTTCTGAATTTTGTCATGATCATTGTCCAAGTTGAACAGAAGGACAGAATGAGGGACAGTTAGTTATAAACTGTAACAGTTCTAACAGTTAGTTACAGTATGTAGCTCACAGAGAACTCATGGTTCTGCATTTTCTAACCTTGGTAGAAGATTTTCTCTGAGCTTTGGATCAAGGGGATGATTTTCAAAGACAGAAATAGGAATGCCAGTCTCCATTTTTCAAAAAGATCTGGAAAAATCTGCAGCTTTACAAAAATCTTCTCAAAATTCACAGTAGAAACTCTGCTAATTCTAGTGTAAATATTAACCCTTTTATATATCACTGGAAGCAACTGATGGACTTTTTTTCATTATTTTGTGATTAGTTGGACAGAGAGTAGAGTAAGTGAAAATAATCTTAGGCCACTAGGAAATAACTTTCAAGCATCCTTGATAAAATATAGACTTAACATACTTAGATCTATTATTTTATCTTTCAGATTGTGCCTTTCTGTGAAATCATTATGAATATATAATTTTAGCTAAATTTCATAACAAAAGGAACTTTGAATCTGTAACTGCTTGTTGTTATTTGTGCTTTATTTAGAATAAAATATATCATAGACAGTGGATCTTTTGCTAGATAATTCCTGCAGCTAGGAAGAAATACTTTCCACTGTTTGATACTTCGATTGTGAGAAGTGGTGGAAGTTTTCATACCAGTCCTTCTAAACAATTTCAGGGAGGTCACTGAAAAGCTGAAGTTAGCTCAACTACAGTGATGCTTTTAATGTTGTTAATGTGTTGCATATCTGATTGCTGTGCCTTGCTTAGGTATATAAAGTTAATGTGATTATTAAAACTGGAGTCAGAAGAAATTTTTCCATTACCCTCCATTGGCCAACTGCTAAGGTTTAATTTCTTTCCAAGTAGGCAAGTATTTGGTTTTCCCAAGACTCTCCAGAATAAGAAACAAGATCACTGCTTTTGAAAGGAGATAGGATATTCTCAATGATCTCTGTACATCTTTATGTTACTTTCTGATTATGGCTTTTGATCTTTTCCAATCAGGACAAATCTGTTAGAAGATGTTAAGCAGTATTTTAAGACCTGTTTTTAGCATACGTTTAAAGCAAATGATCTCTAAATAAAGTTAAGTAGTTAATAGCAATTGCAAACTCTGGATGGATATAGGACTGTGCAAGACATCTTCCAGTCCAATATTTCTGCATTTCTTCAGTAATATAAGTGTAAATATGAATATATTTCCCATTTTTAGTTTCAAACCATTTGCTGAATTTGCTGTGAGTAGTTTCAGTAACACCAAAGTAACATTTTTAGCAAATAAATGGTTCATCAAAGCATTCACTAAGCTCTACAAGGAGACTCAAATAGTTAATTACATGGTTTAATAAAGTATCATAGTAAAAAAAAAAAAAAAGAAAAGAAGCTAATATGCATTTAGCTAATCCTCCTACATTATAATTAATATGAAAAATGGTACACTCTTTTCCAAAAAGATTAAATAGCTGAATGTCAGTATTGAGGAAACATAACACTTGATTTCATTAATTAACAAAATATCCCTACAGTACACTGACTAAAGAAATGTGAATCAGTACAAATAATTAAAATTTGTGAAACTTCAATTGTCAAAATAAAAAAATAATAAAAAAACCAGCTTTTTTTCTTAGGAATTCTAATATTTAATGTTTCTCTCCAAAGTTAGTAACTCAAAAGTGCAACCCCCTGCATATAAGCATGAACTGGAAAGAACCTCCCCACCCATACTGCAAAAGCTGATGTAGGAGAGAAAGTGTAACTAAAGTATCTTCTTCTATTTCTTTTGGGTGCCAGCTCATAGAAATCAAGGGATTTGTCAGAACACTGAACCTAACAACTTGAATATATACAGGCAGGGCTTAGCTTAATCCCTCCGTTCAGAGACAATAAGCATGTCTCCGCAGACATGCAGACTGTCACAAATTCAGTTCATCAGCCCCTTGAACCAAGCAGACACAAAGATGGTCTCATCCAGAAGCACCCAGTCTTGTTAGGGTTGCTGCTGCACTCTCTTGCCACTCTTTAAAGGGGTCACATAGTGACTCAAGCAAAATTAGGAAGCTGGTGTTAAAATACTTCACTGCCTGCTGATATAAAACCTCTTTCTGTGATTTAAGATTATATTTTTTGGTGGCTTAACCCTGGCTAGATGCCAGGTACCCACCAAAGCTGCTCTATCATTCCCCCTCCTCAACTGAACAGGAGAGAGAAAAATAATAAAAGGCTCACGGGTTGAGATATAGACAGGGAAATCATTCACCCATTACCATCATGGGCAAACCAGACTTGAGCTGGGGAAAATTAATTTCATTTATTACCAATCAAATTAGAGCAGGATAATGGGAAATAAAACAAATTCTTAAAAACACCTTCTCCACAACCTCTGGATGCTTTTGGATCAAGAGAATGTGAGACAGGCAGTGTTATGACATTGGGTTCAGGAACAGCACTATGTGGTCTGGCAAGAGAGGGGCAGTGGCCAGAGAAGGAGCAGAAGAAAGGCAAAGCAACAATGCTCTTGGTCTGGAACGGGTCAAGATAGAGACTCTGTGACTGCTAGTTTTCCCGGCATTCTAGCAGGATCACCTGAAATACTCTGTGACAGTTGCTGCCTGCAGCTAAGTATTATCAAACTTCTCTTTCCAGTGTGCTCTGCATTAGTTTTTTTCCCACTGTTACTCAAGTGCTCCAACCTAACACTAGCACTGTGGAGATGGAATATGACTCTCTGAAACATTAAAAATATACTACAGTTTTAAAAGAAAGCCTGAAGTAGACTGACATCTTTAAAACTGTGTAGAATTTGGGTGGGAAGTTTTAAGATAACAACATCTCCAAATCTTGTGCTCAGAAATGTGAAATCTAGGTAATAGTTTATCCTACATATTAAATAGCAGTGAAAGGGTATGTCTGTGCCCCAAAGGGACAGTTAACACTATTTTCCTATAAAAGACAACAGTTAAGCACTTAGGAACTGTGTTTCCCTCTGTAGTCAAACTTCTTGATAAAAAATTACAGGACCACAGACTAAGCAAAGTAAAGGGAAGGCAAAGCAGATTTCCTATCAGGAAGTGCAGTCTAGTCAGAAATACATTCTGAGACATTTCAAGCTTCATAACATATTGCTGTCTCAGACATTACAGTAAACAGTCCATTAACGGTTTTGTAAAACGAATGCTGACCTCCACGTATTTATTTACTTGTATTTCTCAATAGTTCAAATAGAAACTCTGGTTCTGGACCCCTCTCAGCTCTGAGGCAGCACAAAGTTCTGAAGCTTGAAATGATTTGTTTTGCTGAGGTTGCTTTTTTGCTGAAATATCATCTTATTTTATACAGTATAATATTGATTCATTTTATATCCTCTTAAGATAAATTCTCAATGAGCTGTGTTCCTAAGTTGCTCTTATTTAATGCTCCAGTTTACTTTCTGCTTTCTGTTCCAGGGAGAGTCAGTGTCATTTTTAATGGATGTACAGAATTAAGATATTCTGAATCAGAATTTTTAATAAGATAAAGGAGAAAATATAGGAATCTGTCCATCTCTCTGTCTCTCTATCTAGCTATCCATCCATTCATCCAAAAGTAAATTAACATAGGAACTTTTCACAAGGACAGAAATGAAAAAACTATGAAATGAAAGAATGGAGGATTGATGTACCGCTGCTAGACTCATGGCCTACCGATTACCAGATGCAGCCAGTGGAAGGGGGGAGAGTTCACAGTAATGTGATTATAACACATCTCCTGCAGAACTGATGCTATCTATGCAGGACTGTTGTATTTGATGGCTTGGTGTGGTGGGTGGATGTACCAACCACAGAGTTCTCATTTCATCTGAGTAGAAAAGTGATGGAGTTCAGACCTTAAAAAGGAATTATTTTTTTTTATTGATATCATGGGATATACCTGAACTAATGGGTGTTGAATCATGCTCATGCTCTTGTCTGGCCATGTCCATACCATGAAGAAGGGGATTTTGGTGAGTAGTTCAATGGATGTGTTCCTTTGGGCATCTAACAAGTATTCTTGAAAATTTAACTAGATGTTAATCTGTTTCTATAGACACTGTTTCTTTTGTTATTTGTTTTGTTTGTTTGTTTACATTCAAAAGTTTTTCTCTTCATGTCATAACTTGAAAAATCTTTAAAAGGCAGAAATTAATGCCTTCCCTTTTCCAGCAAAGGATGCCACCAGACTGCATGCTCTTTGTGACAAGATTTCCCAGCCTATATGAGACAAACAACAGTTGGTTTCTTCACCAGAAGTTTGTGTGAATGACAGTCATGCTCCTGACACAAAAAGAGTGACATCCACAAAAGAGGCAGGACCAGGGCATGAAGGTAAGAGTGTTGGGAACTGATCACTGCCATTGACCCACTCTGTGCACCTCTGACTAGGTGCACTGGAGCAGGCGATTTTCAGAATTCATAGCTGGAGAAATGCCAGTTATGCTGTCTGCCAGTGAAATCTCAAGCTTTGTATTATCCCTCTGGGACTTAATTCTGATAAAAATGTATCTCCTGATTTCACATATTTTAGGTTCCATTTTAACTCTTGTTATATTTTTATTTTTTTATTTTCCAAACCTGAGTGAATTCAACATTCTGGAAAGGCAAACTACCTTGCCAGCCAATACAGAAAGCCAAAGCTGTTTATTTAAGTTTTTGTTGAGTCATTCTATTTTCTACAGACAAAAGTACATAAAGAGATGGTGGAGACAGTGTAGCATTCCTCAGGGTTGGAAAACTCATCCTGACCGGGTGTCTATTTATAAATGGGTAAACAGACAGATAATTGATTAAATCCAAAGATTTGTTTATGCCTCTGGAATTGTGGCAAAATTCTTTCACTTTTCTATCACTACACCACACTCAACTTTTCTTGCTGTAGTTTGAGGGGCAAATTAAATCATTTTAAAAGACAGCATCCCTTCTTTCCCATTTACCAACAAACCAATATATATCTAACAAGATATGGATATAGCTTAAAAATCAAGGAAATATTGTCCCTGTAACATTGGTATGAGAAATCTTTTTGCTTTCCTGCTCTCCCTACATGCTCCTTATTGTGTACTCCTTGAATAGTGTCAGACATATTGCAGCCAATTGTGAGTTACCTTGATCACATTTTTTTTTTTTCTATTTTTCCAAATTTATAAATTGGTAATTTAAATTAAGTGTAAAGCAGATCAATTCATACTCAGACTACTTCAGGTTGAAGTCCAAACTCAGAAAACTGCCCATATTCTGGAAAGAACTTTCCCAAGTGTTTAACCATAAAAATTATTTCAGTCTGTTCCTGCTGGGGTATTTGTAAATGAGGTCACAGTCATACATAATAACTTCCAGAAAAAAAGCGTTTTGTGTCAAAAAAAACCAACCCAGTGAAAAATCAAGATCTTAAGTTAAAATGACGGCATTTATGGTATCTATGCAAGGCCACTTACTTGTTATATTTGATGAGTCACAGAACTGAAGCAAAGAAGTGTGAAAAGAAGACAGTAGCAGAGTTAAGCATCCTACAGGAGCTGGTCTGACAAAGAGAAATGTTCTCCAAACTTAGTGAATTATTTAAAGAAAAAAAAAAAAAAAATTATTCAAAGAAGACAAACCCCATAGAAGTAGAAACCCCATAGAAGTAGAAACCCCACAGAAGTACAAACCCCATAAGTGTGGAATCCATTCTGGAGATCCAATCCTCTTATTGTATTCCTTGCTAAAAACTAAGATTTCTTCAAATATAACCTTAGATTAAGTCTATCCAAAGGCAGGGTGAATAATGTATGGTTTGCCAAGAAAGAGGAGCCATCATGGAGTATAAAAATCTCTAATGTTGTCAGTATAATGGAAAGAAAAACCCCAAGCTGGCTGAGAGTGCAGTTTTAGACACATGCTTTTCACAAACTGACTGATGCAGCTCTTTCAGAGAGATCAATCTGGGACTTTGCAAATCACTCTGGGTCAGATTCTGCTATTCATTCCTTGCTCTGTTCCTGTTGCAGACAAAAACTGCATTTCTCTGCAGATAAACTAATTCACTGTGGTAATTATGTACTAAGATTACAGTGTGAGTCAGCATGAGAAGGCTGGCAGAATGCATCCTCCTAAAAACTGAGCAATCCAGACTTCAGAGGCTCATAACATACAAAGTTAAACTACAATTATTTTCATTTTTATTTTTTCTTTTTCATATTTTCTCCTAAAATGTAAAAGTACTGATTCATTCAAATTCCTGCAGTGATTCGTTGCTCTCATTCACAGCATCAAACCATAACCTTAATGATTATTTACATCATTTGCTGTGTACTATGTTTTTATAGTTTCATTTGGCTCAAGGCAAAGTGATGTAAGGCATTTGTGGGCATAAAGGAGTGTAAAAGAGAGAAAGTTTGATCAATAGGACACCTTTGTTGTTGGTAAACATTGTCTGAAAATGATCAGTGTCAGTGCTCTAAGCCAGAGAAAACTAATGATGTGAGTGGCAAGCTTCCTGAGAGTATTTGGACCATTTATGTGGCATTCCAAAGGAAGATCTGTAAACAAGGCTAGAACAAAAATACAATTTTATTGATACCTACCTGATTTATGTTTACAGCACGTGTTGATAATAAACCTATTTGCCAGAGAGTCCATCATGAATACTAAATTAGCATTACTGAGTCAAAACCAAACAAGTGAGGTTTACGTGATGGTGTACTCTATGCATTTTCATGTAATTGTATTTGCATTGATCTGAGTCTCCAGTAGAGAAACCAATGGACTTTCACCTAGCACTGAATGTTTTCTAATGAGTTTATAAGTGCATCCTGCCCATAAATGGAGCTCAAAGACCATGAAGAGACCTTTACAGTCTGTTTCATGAAGCATGAATAAAGATAATTTTTAATATCATGTGCCATGCTTTTATTTCACCAGCTTACTTCTCAAAGAAGAGCATCTCAAAGTCCCGTAAGGTGAAGTCTGCAAAAAGTTTTTACATTTTGCACTTTCTTTTACCCTAACTTGAAACAAAGAGGATATTAAGATGACTCCTGTGATTAAGTTACAGCAAAATCGTAAATAATAGAATGGTCTGAGTTTTCCATAACAAACAAAAAATTTACATTTAAAGTTTATCATTCAAGGTATGTCAATAACATCACAGTGAAATGAAATGTTTCAGCACAACTGAAATGGATTTGTAATTGTTCATATGTAATTTTGATAAAATTGATACTCTCCTCTTACAAGGCATTAATTTTGACTAATTAGTCAATGAAGAAAAAAATCTACTTGATCTGTTCCAAGAATGGATGAATGTTGTTAAACTAGTTGAGAAAAACCTGAATAAAGAGATAAGATGATGTGCCTAAGTAGCATAATCCAAAATCTCAGCTGGCATAAATCTGTTCAGTGAAGTCTGAAAAATCTATTCCAGCTGAGATCTAGGAAATCAAGTTCTTTGTTCTGGCTGTGAAATAAACTCACTTTAATTAAAACAAAACAAATCAAAAACTTAAAAAAAACCCAGTGGGATTAATGCAAAATAGACAGTCTCAAAAAAAGCAGGAACGCAAAGCTCTTCATGACTTTACCACTAAAGAAAACCCTTTGGAATGAACTAGATCCTGGGTGGGTTCTTTCTATCTGGAATAGTGACAGCTATGCTCAATCCTGGTGAAATGTGTCTGGTTAGGGGCACACAAGAAATGCCAAAAATGGCATAACATCGGGAAAGTCATTCCAGCTGTTAAGAACATTTCAGCAGGATTATTAAATCTTACTCTTTCCTGCTCCTAGCACTTGCAAAAGTACCATGAATGTTGTTGGCTTCTCTCAGCAAGACTGGATGTGAGACAATTTTCCTTAGGCCATTTCACACAAAGTTGTACAAATACAGCTGATCAAGAGCTTACTTACTTGACTGTCATAATAATGTTGTTCCTGAAATTTCCTTCCCTTGGATTCTGATTTTGGTCTGTTCTTTCTGATTTCAGTGATCTTTTGCAGCTGTATGAGGACTATTGTCCAGCACCTCTTCCAAAACTTCCAAAATTCATCCAAAAAAGTTTATTTCTGTGTGTTGTGTAATGCTCATTTATCTATCAGTCACAGCTAGAACTGCAGCAGTTAACTAGCCAATCACAGGGATTCAGAGTTTCCATAAAACACCCAAGCTCCATAAGAAAATATGTAGAAGACCAAAGACAACATAGCTGATATTGTTTTAATTTTCAGGAAAACATTTTGTTATTGATACATTTTTTACTCATTTCTATACATCCTGCTTGCCTGGAAAGCTTTGCACTGCATTGAAATTGACTCCTCTGAAACTGCAAGGTGAGAATGCAAGCCTTTGCTAAATACCCCACTGCTGCTTTCTGAAGCTTGTAGAACTCAAGGTTTTGAAAAAGAGCCTCATGATCTAAACTGGCCAGGGAAACAGTGCAAAGTGGTAAATCTCCCTCTAACTGAGCCAAACTCCGTGATGGAGTGGTAGATCTGGTGAAGAACAAGAGACTAAACTCCTTTCTTTCTTATGGGAATATAAAGCTCAAGCCTTTATGCAAATTGCTCAGCTGATAGTTGGTAATTAACACAGTATGTGTGCAGGGGCCTGATGCACCTGTTGATAAATTTCAGGATCATTGAAAGTTTTGTTTTCTGGCATAAGTGCAACTAAAAGCAGCAGTTATGTATGGAAGGTTCATAGTTGGATTGCAAAGGCAAAGGCCAAACAGTCTCTTCTGGTGATAGCTCTGTCTAGTAAAAAGTACTTCTCCAAAGAAAGTTACCTTCTTTAATCCAAATAAAAACTTAAAACTATGGGTAGTGACATCTGGTGGCACCTAAAAATGTCACATTTGAAAGTAAATCCCTTCTTGGTACAAAATGAAGATTTGCATATTGTCAGTCTTATGGCCTGACACTTTTCCAGCTGGAGTTAATAGAAGTCTTATTCAGTGACATAACACTGGCCTATCAATGAATCTCCCCTTCCTCAGAGATGCCTGTGAAAATTCAATCCACGTGTAGTTATGGCATGGTCTCCATCCCATCTGTATGTAGCAGGAATGAACTGAACACCCAAATGCTTCTCAGGAAGTCTTTATATTCCCTATGGGCACTGCACAAAATACATCACATAAATGTGATTTATACATATGGTGATTCAAATAAGAGATGCTACCATCTATGAAGAAGTAAATGTGGATACAAATGGACTTTGGCACTATGATATACGACACCTCTCTAGCCTGGAGAAATATATCAGGTGTCTTCAATTAAAATAATAATAATCCTCTCAGACCTGTTCGATTCAAGCCAACCATTTAATTCAGTTTTCTCTCAGCTAATATTAATGACTATGCTATAGTTCCTAGAATTCCCTCTGAGTAACCTCCACTCTGCTCACTGTTGCAGAAACATTTGTCTGGTCCTACATCCTCTGCTCCCTTCTTTTCTTCAGCTGCATAAGTGGCATGTTGGCTATTTTTCCTGTGGGTCCTGATACAGATTCTATGATTAGTGTCACAGAAGAAAAAAAAAGAAATTTTGGGACCCTTCTGAGGAAACTGCTGGAGTAGGAGCATATGCAGATCTGCTGAGGCTCAGACAACTGTCATGTTACTCTCTTTTCCCTGAGATACCGCCTGAAGTTCTCTCTGCTGAGGACTTCTCAGAAAGCATCACATGCACCTAAATCACACATGTGTATGCATGCAGGTGTGCACACACATAGGCAAAGGAGGGTCCATACCTGTATATAAATCAATAGTAATGACTGACACTTAGGTAGGAATCATTCCTCTATCAATTGTCAACTGCTCCCTTAGAAAAAGCAGCTTGTTTACTAAACACAAAAATATAAAAATGAATAAACTTTGGGATTATATGCTATTAGTATTAACTTGCAAACAAAGCAGATACGTGCATAATCTTACCCCCTGTCTTCCTGCTAAACTTGCTGAAGTACATTTGAACATTTTTCAGCTTGCTTTACTTTCCTGCACTTATGTGGCTTCCTCACCTCTGATCTTTCAGAGATGGGTTCTTGGTCTCTGAGGAATAACCATGAGATGCAGTGTGCATCTTCTGGAGCAGTCAGAGTTTAAGAATGGCAGCATCTCAGTTCTTTTATAACACTGCCAGTGAGCAAACAGTGAGGAGTCTTCACAGCAAGCAGCAGAGCAGATTTTGAGTTAATAGCTGACTGATCCACAGATTTAGGTGAAAACAGTAACGTGCAAGTTTGTGCCTAAGTGGCACCAACACTGGGACAGGAAACAAATATTTCAGTTCCTCTTCAAGAAAACCACTGAAATCTCGAGGCAATCCTTAATGCATGTATTTATCATTTCCTCCCTCATCTATGCTCTGATTTAATTCTTGGAGAGTCTGTGCATTCAATCCACAAGGAAAAGTACCCAATGTGAAAAACTCTTCTGGAGGTTCAAAATCATGAACTGTCACAGCTAAATTCTGGACATCTCTGGCCCCATGTAGCTGAATTGCTTTTCTCTGTTTTCAGCATATGTGTGGACAGAGACCATTGCAGCCTAAACCTGCCTAAACCTGTTTTTTCTTCTCTATTCCTTCTCTTCTTTTGAATGGCTTATGAGATAAGTGATACAGTGTCAAACATGTGGATTGCATTAACCATATAGTTTCTGCCTCAACAAAACCTGGACAAGCTGGAGAAATGGGCCCAAGCAAACCTCATGAAGTTTAACAATTCTAAGTGCAGGGTCCTGAACCTGGATCAGAACAATCCTCACTATCAATACAGGCTGGGAGATGAGGTGATAGAAAGCAGTCCTGCAGAAAAGGACTTGAGGGTTCTGGTGGACAAGAAGCTGAGCGTGAGCCAACAGTGTGTACTTGCAGCCCTAAAGGACAATTGCATCCTAAGCTGCATCAAAAGAAGCGCGGCCGGAAGATTGAGAGAGGTGATTCTGCCACTTTGCTCTGGTGAGACCTCACCTGGAGTACTGTGTCCAGTTCGGGAGCCCTCAGTACAGGAGGGACGTGATAGAGCGGGTCCAGTGGAGGGCCAGGAAAATGATCAGAGGGCTGGAACACCTCTCCTACAAGGACATGCTGAGGGAATTGTGTATGTTCAGCCTGAAGAATAGAAGGCTCTGTGTCTTATAGTCGCCTTTCAGTGCCTGAAGTGTGCCTACAGAAAGCTGGGGAGGGGCTATTTACAAAGACATATAGCAACAGGATGAAGAGCAATGGTTTTAAACTAGAGAAGTGTAGATTTGGATTGGACATTAGGAAGAAGTTAGCTACTATGAGGGTGGTGAAACACTCACAGATTGCCCAGAGAGGCAGTGGAAGCCCCATTCTAGAGACATTCAAAGTCAGGCTTCATGAGGCTCTGAGCAACCTGATCTGGTTGATGATGTCCCTTCTTACTGCATGGTGATTGGACTAGATGACCTTCGGAGGTCCCTTCCAACCTTGGGCATTCTATGATTCTATGATTCATTCCATGATTCACGTAGAAGATAGAATACTGTTATATAAATCAAGGGTTTTAACCAATATATGCAAGCCCTTCAAACTGCCAGAAAATCTTTAAGATTCTTTCCCAGTCAAAACATTTAAGACTTAAACTAGCCCTTTAACTGAACATGTTTTTGTCAGAATTTCTTCAGATAGCCCTATATTTGGACTTTACATGTGTATTCATAAATTTAGCAAATACCATGAGTAGATTACTAATTCAAGGGATACTTAAAATACCCTCTTGTGAATTACCTAACATATAAAAACTTTGCTTTGGAAGTACCACTTTTGGCTTTTGAACACAGTTGAAGATTTTTGAAAAATTAGATGAATCCACATCATGCTTAGGAAAAAGCAAGCCCTTTTTTTTTCCCTACTGACAAGAAAACCAAAGTTCATTACTATATTAAATTGATTACAATTCAGATTCCTAAGTTTCTGCTTGGAACAGACAATAAGGGCAGCTGTCTCAGCAAAAAGTAGTTCTTGGATAAGTGGTTCAGTGATTTTCATTTTTGCCTTCAGGCATGAGAGATTGAAGAATTTACCTTCTTGAATTTGGAAGCAAACACCTGCCAGTAGAGTATTAGTAGCTTGTACAATAACCACAGCAAAGATGAGACAGCAGAGGCAAAATAAATACACAAAGACATTGGAGTTATGTGACTGCTTTAAAAAGTTTCTGCAAATCTTTCTTTGGATATTTTTGGGTTTGAGGTGGGGGGAGTGGGGGTGGTGGTCAGAAATCTTTTGCAAAAGGCCCTGGGCAGAGATTCACAAGGTTTGTATATACTTCCCAAATTATTTACAGATTTCTTCTGTCAATTTTGGTCCAGGATTTATGATGAGATACTTAAGAGCACAAAGGAGATTGAAATGTAATTTAAACAGAAATTGGCCACATAACGCAAAAAAAGAGATCCCAAATCTCCTTGTGTGTATGCTAAATGCTGATCTTTGAGTCTGGTAAAAGTGTACTGTATAGTACTGTATATAAGGTTTACACTTCACATCCAAAAGGCATTGATCTTTTCATCACAAAAAACAGTTAGCTGTATGATACTCAGCTATTGAACATGCCTAGAAATGCTATCATGTGCTTCAGGCTGTTTGGGATTTACAGACTATGTATTTTTAATTCCCACAAAGATTGTGAGTCAGATTTACCCAAACTGAGAGAAAGCATGGATTATGGGGGACAAATCCTTTGTAATAAGAAAGACCTGATACTAAAAATCATAAATGAACTCTCTGTACATAGTAAAATAAGTTTGATAAACGTAGGAAGAGAAGCATGCATTTAAAATTTCTCATCATATGTGACAGTAGCAAAAGGTATATGTATCTGTCACCTTATTCTTAATTTACCACGTGGGCATATCGGGTTTGTGTAAAAGACAGCACCAAGGCAGAAATTCCTACAGAACTGTGGCTTGGGTGGGACTTTGTAGAAAGGAGAAGACTGAGAAAAGCTCAAACAGCTAAGAATATACCAGGAAGGCAGAGACACAATAAGCAGGGAGTACATGTAGAGAATAGCAGGAAGAGAGAGGTAGCTTTTCATAAGAGCAGACCCATGAACAAGCCCTCAGAACAAGAGGTGGTGGCTCAGAATTTGTCCAGCTTTAGAACCACTCAAAGTTCTTGGTCTGAGAACAAGACAAAAACTCATCCATGAAGGACACAATGGGAAAAGTCCTGTAAATTTGGTTTAAAGCCATTGTCTTAAATGTCACCAGAGTTATCTATCTATTCAAATATACAAAGAAATTAAAATTATCAACAGTTAAGTATTTTGTGTTTGAACACATCATTGCTGACACGATCATGGTTTGCACGTAAAAAACTCTGTTTTCCTTTAATATATATGCTTTAAAGAGAAAGTGAGAGAGTCTTACACCAGGTGAGTTTTATCTCAGTAACTGAATGTTCGTTTTGAAGGGTGCTGGATGTAGTGTGGGGCAGGGGATGGAAAGAAAGAGAAGACAGCAGAGGGTCTAAAGCCAGGGGTGTAAACTTATGCAAGTTTCTTAAATGAAGAAAGAATGAGAAGATACATATAGATAGTGATGCTGCCATGCGATGCTCCCAGGCAGAGCAAACAGGATCCATTTCATAAGAAGGACAGGTAAATTCAAAGTAAGATAATTTAGTCTTCAGTTGGGAGAGGAGAGAGCAGAGTAGGTTTCTGAAGACACCTTGAACAAACAAGAAATATGAATTCAAGGAAATTTCCAGAAGTGCTTCAGCACTGGAGAAAGTAAGGATTAAGACAACTGGTAAGTATGGTCTATATTTGAGTTTTTGTCTCTTCTTTTTCAAACCACCATATCATCCTGATTTGATAGATTAAAGATTCTTCTTTTAAATCTTGGCTGTTATCAAAGTGTTTCCTTGTCAGATTAACAAATATGACAGGCAGAAGTGGAATGCCTCTTTATGTACTGGGAGAGTCCCAAGAGCTGGCAAACATAAGAGCACTACTCCCAGATGCTGACAGCTACAGTAAACCAATATCCTGCTATAAACTTCATCATCTATTCTTTGGGTAAGTGATAAAGGAAAAAATGGCGCTCAAGAAAATAAGACTATTGTCCTTACAGAGGCTGAACTCAGGACTGACTCTAGGACTAGAGGCAGGATAGGAATACGTGTGACATTGGACCTTCTCTAATAAACATCTGACACTGGCACCACTTTCAGGTCCTAAAATTACCTGCACTCTGATCCTGTATTATGTAGATTCATAGAATCAATTGATGCTAGATCAGGCTCTGCATAGTAGAGTCTTATCTTTTACGTTCTAACTCACCTCGAAAACTGCACTCAAACTGAAATGTTAAATTTCTTTTTTCTGATGAGCTGGACAGACCCTTACTTTAGACAGATGGGCAAATTTGAGCTTTATTTGCTCAGAATAAGAAATTAATATTTGTCACTTGGTGATGTCTTGTGGTTTATTTCCAGAGTCCTAAATTTCTGGTCCTTCAAGAGTATGACTTCAGTATGCAAACCCATAAAAGTGTGATATATGAATTTTTGGGAGAACTGCTTATGACTAGATGGAATTTCTGGTCTGGTGTTTTCTGCAGTGACTCAGGATCTTCAATATTACACAGGAAACCTTCAGTACAGATATTTACATATGAATACTCGTTTGTTCAATATCCACAGGCAAATATATATTCAGAATTTATTGTTTTAAATGTGATTTACAAAAAAAAAAAAAAAAGAAGAAAGAAAAGAAAAATTGTAAAAAGAAGAAAGAAAAGAAAAATTGTATAGTGAAAGAGTAACAGATTCTAATTTAACAAGCTTTTGCAAATAGTAATCAATCCAACCAAATAAAATTATTTAAGATGGAATGAGTGCTTACTTTGGAACAATATATCACTAATGATTGGAACAGGTGCACAAAGTGTCTTAATAAATCAGTAACCTGGAAAACACATCAATTATTTTGAAGGTTAATGGATTTTTTTGTTTGTTCTCCAAAAATCATGAAGATATTTTCCTGAACACTTCAAACTATTCAAAACCAAGTGAAACCAACAACCTTGATAAAAAAAAAAAAAAATAGGGTGGCTTATAAAGCAGAATATAGTATTAGTGGCACAAAAATAAGCAGGCTGTATTTATTACTAGAAGCAAGTAGAACTACTGTAGCATGATATATACTGGACTGTAGATAAGAAACTAAAAATAAGCAAATGGAGTTACATCTCCCATCTCATTTGAAACTAATTCAGGTCATGTATTTTCATCAGAAACATTCTTTAGGGAAACAGCTTTTTTTTTTTGCCTTTTTTTTTTTTTTTTTTTTTTGGTGAAACTCTCTAGTGGCAAAGATTTCTAAAAACCAGAACAGGAATCTTTTCTAAATATGATGTAGTGATTAACCTGATACTTGAAATACTTGTCTGCAATCTAACAGACCCTGGATTTTTGACATTAATTTCCTAATCAATAAGGTGGAGTATCATAAGCTTTTGAGGAGTTTTAATTTATTTTCAAAAGAGTGAAATGCTTGAATCTCTTTATGAACAGACTTAGTACCTATTTTCTCATCTAGACACTTATGCTATTGTCATACAGATCTCTAAAGGATATATGAAAGAGAGAAGGCACACAATAGCATGAGGTGGGTAAGGATTTGATTACAGGAATATTTTTTGGATGTTTTTTAAAATCCAACAAAAGGGACATGGAACTTCTATAATTAGACATACAAAATAACGTCAATATAAGTGGTCCTAGTGCTATACAGTTTTGAGAAACAGCCTGCTTAAAATCTTGTGACTGTGGTTTTTTACAAAAAGGGAACTCGTTCTGCCTTGTCTTTCAGTAAGCTCTTGAACTTATTTTAATGAAAATGATGATTGTGTCTAGGCAAATTTCACAATGGAAACTGATTTACAAAGTTAATGTTATTGCTAAAAGTCATTTATTTTCTCTGCTGTCTAAAAAGGAAAAATTACCTGTGTACATTTTTAACACGGACCGTGTGGTTGCCTATTTGTACAGATCACATTTGAGTTTGTTTTCCCTTCACAGTTCGTTCAACCTTTAAGTATTTTGCTGTTAACTGTACTCAGATGTAAAACCCTTGGACTCAATGAAGTATTTCAGGTTTATAGAGGCAGAAGGAAATAAATCAGTGTCACAGCTACCTGTTCTTAAGGAAGGAAGGAAGAAGGAAGGGATTGGGGTTGTAAGCAGCAATAGCAATACCTATCTCTGTTGTTTTTTTACATTCTATCACCTTCTGGATTCTTACTGTCTAGAAGGATGTTAATTTTTCCTTGCTCTGAATATATACAAAATGCATTTAACTTTCACCTGTTTCATGGATTATTTTGTCTGGGTAGTTTAGTTCACCCAGTGATGAAAATGATCTAGTTTAACTCCCTGCAGTCCAGGCTGGACTTTTGAAATGTGCCATGGAGCTCCTCAGGGCATCCTACAGAGGCAGAAGCAATAGTGACATATGTTCCCTGTGGCAATCCATGACAATAGCAGGACAAATTAAAAACGGGTTGTCATCGTGAAGGATATTTTTAGTACAAAGTATTTTTCAAGCAAAACTACAAGGATTATATGCATTTGGAGGCAGATTAGAGAACTTTACAGCAGGAGTGGCAGATATATCTGGTGCTTCCATATAATACAGCCTAATACAGCCTAATTTAGGGAAAACAAATCGACCTGCTAGACAAAGCTTGAATATGTGGCTATAATTCATATAGGGACAACTGTGGATCAAAGAGACAGACAGCAGACTAGAATAAAAATCCTATCTCATCTGAAGTCAATTCAATTCTTTCCTGTCTCATGAAACCAACATCTCATAATAAACAAATCCAAAGCTAAAAGTTAACTCTAACTCCATTGTGTAACACTGAAAATTCATTAAGAATTGTCATATAAAGTAAGATATTTAAAATAATGACTGATTAAGAGTTAGCTTTCTTATAGAAACCCTGCAGTCCAAAGTCCAGTTGCAGAGTCTGAAGACAATGTACTGAGAAATAACCTTCAGACTCCATTGCTTTTGATTTTGTGCAAGCCCAACGGCCTTCCCTGTTATTATTTAGTATTCATGTAATCTTTATTTCCTGCTCTAAAGATAAACAAGAAACAGTCCTTTCATATTCAGCCAAGCTTACAACTAAAAAATCTGCAGCCACCTTCACAGACATAATTATCATCATGTGGGAATTCTGGATCCAGCTCTCTATCATAGCTGTCACTGCTGAAGCAGATGTGCCTAGACTGCAGGTAGAGTTGATGGAAAATACTACCTGACCTGTCTCTAGCTAACTTGGGGTTTAATAACAAAGAAGATGTATGAAAAGCACCTTGGTGCATTTGCACCAAGTAAAAAAGTACTCTCATGACCTTGCTGTGCTAGCTTTGCTACCATTTATACTCCAACAAATGCAAAGGGCTAAATGTTTTCCTTCTTGTTCTCACATTCAGGCCTACTCCTAATGTCAACTGTATCTCTGTGGAGTCAATAATACTCTTTGGAATCCCTGATGCTACATATGTTATTGGTGAGCAACCAAAGGCAGTATATGTTTCATCTGCTGATGTTCAGCATACCTTTCTCTGGCTGATTAAGGAAGCCAAAGTTTCCTTTGTGGGGATATCAGATCACAGTGATGGTCTTTTGATGAATTAACAGATTGAGAGCTTTAAAAGCCTCATTTTAATGTATTTTTTTGTCAGTCTTTGAATCACTTTTGTGATTTTTTTCTCCTCCTTTTGCCAACTTTATGCTATTTTAAAAGAATATTGTCACTAGACTTGTATGGAATATCAAAGTTTCTGTTTCAACAATGCACACACAAGAAGAAAATAAAATAATTTCCTTGTTCACTGTTGTCCTGATAGATAGAGCAAACGAATCTTCTTGACACAACATTATGACCCTGGAAAATGAAAATGTGTCCATTGTGTATTCAAAATCCTTTCAGAAATTACAGTTTGATACTATAAAAATCTGATTTTATAGAGAACCTTGGCATTTTTTGTTCAATGCTGTGTGTGCATCTATAAACAGGCAGTGCAATACATTAAGGGAAAAATAACTTCTGCATTTTATTCAGAAAGACTCTACATTGCAAAATATACATTCAGCTCTGAACTGAATTAATGGATTGACAGGAAAAGGGGAAAAAAACCCAACTCGTTGGCTGACAGAGGACAACAACTGAGAATGAAGAAATAACACAAAATATTAGTAATGTATCAATTGTAAATACCTGTTAAAAGTATTTTTAGTGAAGATAGAGATTTAATTAATAGTATGAAAATGAAAACAAAGTTGAGATTAAACATCTGAAAATGTTTTTTCTATCAATGTGTGATGATTCTGTAGAACTTTTTCTAAAAGAAAATCTGTCTCTTGGGACATTTTAAGCCTAGACTGGAAAAATTATTTGGATCTTGCTTGGGTGGAGATGGGGACCAGATGGTCTCATTATTTCAGTAAATAAATAATGTAATGAGTCTAATACCATGATCTATTGAGTAAGCAAATGCCATTTTTCATTACCACTTTTCTAAAGATACTTTTTGGAAGCAAATGGTCAGTCTGTATGCAAAATATAACCCAGCCCAGACTTTAAAGGAACTTTAATAACAAAATAATTAATTTTCCTGGAAGTCTGAGTAGATAAGAAATTAAAATATACTTCTACTTCTTAGAATAGAGATGTATCTTGAGAAATTTTCGTATAATATAGCCTACGGTAAACTACTTTCAATGAAAAACAGACAAAATTAATTTTCTAGGACTTTATCTGCTACCTTCTATAAAATATTGTGGAAACACATTGATTTCATTGGTATTTGAATCAAGCCCTGAATTCACTTTTAGAAAATAAATAAACTGTAGGCTCTAAGCATAATGAAACCTTTAGAAAAAAAAAAACAATAGGTTTATTCATCCAGTAGAAAAATACATTAAAATGACATTAAAGTTGTGATGCAAAATGAAAGATGTGAAGGAATTTTGTTAAAAGTAATACTTACCATATGGCATACAATGCACTGACACAACAGAGTACATTTAAAAAGTAGTTAAGGGACACCCTGTAGTGTCTAGGTGTACGGTGCCATCTGGTAACTTCTTTCTTGACTCAGAGTTTAATTTCATTAGATTTTGTGTCACAGTCCTCATTTTAGTGTACTCAACTAACTTCCTACTTCAGTAGGAGGATTTAAATACAGCAGAATGGACTTGGTGCAGAGAACAGCTTTAAAAACAGCAGATATATACTCAAAGTTTTCATCTAAATTATGATTACTTTTTTCTCCCCTGGAATAAAAAAAGGGGTTTTTCTCCCCCTCCTTATGAGATACCATACCCAATGAACAGCAATAGAAGAATTCTTGTAACCCAGTCTTTTACAAAACATAGTTCTTTGGAATTAAAACCTATTTCCTAATTTCCTCTCAGACATGAACCTAACCTCCAAGTGTTACATAACTTTGCAGCTTTCTCACCAAGTGCTGTTATTGAGATATCTTCCCTTTGTGGTAGACACACAGTTGTCTGTTCAACCACATAATGCATCACAGCAGGTTTTGTTTGCGTTCTCACCCATCAACATACGGTGCCCTGCTGTTTCCTGTGTTATTTGGCTAGAGTACATCTGAAAAGTTCCTCAAACAAGTCAAATGAATTATGGCTACAGTCCAGTTGTTAGATGACCAGTCCCTGTCTAAGTGCAAATTAGTTGCAATTTTGAAGTTATAATAATAATATAATAACAGTTATAATAAAAATATAATAACTTACTATACTGATACAGATGTTTTAAGCCCCCTTGGTTGTTTCAAATGGCACCAGAAACCTAGACAATCCCTTAAACACCATTTTAAGCTTCTTTTTTCCTCTCCCATAGGATATGGTTCTCCTGTAAATTGACATTATATCTGGCATCCCTTTCCAGATAACTCAGATATTCCAGGACAGTGGACTCCAAATTTTTTTATTGTACACCTCTATCAATAAAAATTCTTGAGCATGCACCCACAATATATATATTTATTTATTATTAAAACATATACATGTACTGCTTCATTAATATATTATGTAC
>JANHFX010017889.1:12582-24156 GCA_027560015.1 Chloroceryle amazona | reverse complement strand
TTAGAAATATATGAGGGCTGAGTATCAAGAGGAAAGGGACAGCCTCTTCGCACTCGTGCCCTGTGATACGACAAGGGGGAATGGATGTAAACTGGAGCACAGGAGGCTCCACCTTAACGTGAGGAGGAGCTTCCTGACTGTAAGGGTCACAGAGCACTGGAACGGGCTCCCCCGAGAGGTCGTGGAGTCCCCATCTCTGGAGATTTTCATAACGCGCGTGTATGCATTCCTTTGTGACCTGTGATTATGTGGTCCTGCTCTGACAGGGTGGTTGGACTCTAAGACCTCCAAGGTCCCTTCCAACCCCTGACATCCTGTGATCCTGTAATTCATTCCCTGCTTTGCAGTAAACCATCTGATTTCAGCCATATATGGGTGTCTTTAAATGTCATTCCCGTAGGTAGTTATCATAAGTGCCTCTTACAACTAAGATGGCATCATAAACCATCCTTAAGTGGTGAGCTCCAAAACATGCTTAAACTGTGGACACGCAATTCTACCTACCCACTATCCAGCCTTCTATTATTGCCAAATATTGTTGATAGAGACCTTTATTTTACGGTCTAGTATATATACTTCAAGTGACATCATCAGGAGTTAAGGGTTGCCCATGACTTTAAAAGATAGAACACATGACACAGGAAGTTAGTTACACATCCTTGCCTGTGTGGCTCTGACAGACTGCACAACAGTCCCCCACATGTTAAGCAGCTGCACAAACTCATCCAGCACCACATGCCACACACTTTGTAAGAGCATCACTGCCCACTTCCAACATCATTTTCACATGCTTTCAGTGGATTGCTTTTGCCACACAGCATGGACAAGCAGCAGGACAATCTGAATAAATTATCTTAATGGCAGGGAATGTAACACACAAACAAAAAAAGGAATGAAAAGGGAGATACTGGATCCAGTAATAATACTGATATTTCTTGATAAGCACCAGAAGACATGTGTTCTTTTCTGCCATAGTCTCTTGCTATTTCTAAGAAGTGTGTACATACTTGCATTAATAGATTAGGAATAGAAAGTCATTCTTTTGTTTCTCATTTTCAACTGATAATAAAGGTTTTCCACAGTGAGGCGTTTAAGTGGCTGGGTTTGGTTTTTTGTTGTTGTGTTTTGGTTTGGTTTTGGGTTTTTGTGTTCGTTTTTTTTTTTTTTTTTTCTTTAGACAAGTCACTCTAAAAATATATCCTTTTCAGAGTAAGGACTTCTGGCTCTAAATCCACAGAACTGGTCATCAGATTGACAAATGTCATAAAAAACTTTCTTGCAAGTGTGCCAACTCAGAGTAGGGAACCTGCCAGAAAACTATTTCCTAATCCTTTTGGAAGGATTCTCAAACTAAATATTCCTGGCCATTGAGTTTGCCAAAGGGAAAAAAAGGGGTCCTAATTTCTCACGCTAATTCATTAGGTAAATGAAGTTCAGGTTTTCTTGGGAAGGAGATAAAGCCCTTTAGTACTGTAAATAAGACATCCTCAGGATGTATTTTTGAAATACATCCAGCAGTATCATTCCAAGTGGTTAGAGTCACTGAAGTTAAATAGAAGTGCTATTGTTCCTACCTTGGATTAAAGAGATTAAATGTTCAATGTGTTGGGCAAAACAATTGGTCCCTTTTCTCATTCTTTTCTGTATGAATTAGCATGCTGTCACTCTGCAAATAAAAGGAAATCCTACCAAAAAAAAATTCAGACAAAAGCCTTGTAACCTAAAGCTTCTGATACTGAAATAACTTTGATGGAAACTTATTTTTGGTATCCCTCTACAATCTGGAAAATTGGCAGAAAAATGAGCATTTATTCCAGCAAAACATGTAACATCACACATCCAGTGTTCTGCTACAACAGAATACTTGCAAGAAGGGAAATCAGTATCTTCGTATCTGGTTCAGAAAAACAAATATTTAAAATAATAAAATATAATTTTTTCCTCTCACAAATATACAGATCTTATGGGCCAAAATGAGATAGAAATTCAAGCTCTTGGTCAAGAATTCAGTCATATTAAAGTCATGCTCTCAAAATATACTTTTCAGAGAAAGAAATTTTGAAAAATGAAGGAACAGTTTGAAATAGAATTTTATTTCTACTCCCTGTCATACCATCTTGTCAGCTCCTCTTCCATTTCTATGAAGCATTAGAAAAAATATCAAAAAGATTGATATTTTGTAACAATTCTCATTTTAAGTTTACTTGGAAAAATCCTTTATTACCATAATGAGTAATAATATTGAAGATGACAGCTGAATTTAGAAGGTCGCAAGGTCAAAAATATTCTGTAAATCTAAAAATCTGTTAACAAAAAAATGTGCCTCTTATTCTACATCATTTCCGTTTTGTTAAGTTTACTCCTAAATTTTATGCCAAAACATTCTACCATCTTGAATTTCAACACTGAATAAAATACTTTGCTCAGAAACCTAGAAATGAAAACTAATCATGAGTCCACCAAATTAATTGACTTATGTAACAAAAATGGCAATAAATATAAACACTTCAACATTCATTCCATAAATGAATAATAAGCAAGACAGACAAAAGTAAACAAGCAAAAAAATAATCCTGGCAACAGTTAAGGCCTAAAATTTAGTATTAAAACACAGTCTACAATGTGACAACCCCACTACAGTATGAAAAGTATTTTCAGATGACTGCAGAAATAGTAAATTAAGGAAGACAGAAAATGCAACTTAATGAGAAGAAATTAGATATGAAGACTGAAATAGTCAGAGACTGTGTAACAAAATCAGTTGTCTTTTTCTGATAATGGACTGGTTCAGACAACAGCCCCCTGACAAGGTACTATGATGCTTCCCAACTTCAGGGTTACATTTCACATAAGGCATTGGTTCAACAGGGCCAACTGAGGGCTATATAAGCCTGCAATTACACTGGCTTGTGACAATAACAGAGAGACTGGATAACACAATTATAGGAGGAATCTTCTATTTCTGACATCTTCAAATAATGCTATTTCCTTAGGCTTGATAAGGAGAGATGGTACTCTTCCAGTTTTTATCAAAAAGTGCAGAGCCTTCCACCTGTAACTTAACAGGACAGAGCAGAAAACACTGACATAAGGACAAAATCTCAGTGCTGTACATGACTTACAACAAAGAGACACTCCCTGTCCCAAAACATTTTTAGGACTACATGCACAGCAGAGAGGAGAGATACAAGTAAAAATTAGGACAGGGTGGAAGCATACTAAGCATTAGTACTAATGATGACCATCTGTATGAACACACCTCCAATGTATTTTCTATAAGTATCATGATAAAGTCTGTTTGGAAGGCAGACAATTGGAATGATGAAATCAGCAGTTACAGTAATATTTAAGGGTGAGAGGAGTAAATGGAAGGTTCTGCCATTTGACTGCTTCCAGTGAGATGCTGACAGCTGAAATTGGGGTGACATAAGGTGTGAGGGAGATCCAAAGGTGACACCTTCCAGGAAACACAAGAATACATTCTCTAGCTTAAATAAGAAGGGAAGGAATCCTGTTGTCAGAAAGAGATGCTATCGGTGACAAAATTGAAAGAAACATAACATATCTTCTAGAACTGGGTTTTATTTGGGGTTTTTGTTTTGTTGGGTTTGTTTTTTGTTGTTGTTGGGGGGGAAGTGGTTGGTGGTGTGTTTTTTTTGGGTGTAGGGGTGGATTTTGTTGTTGAGTTTTTTTCCTCTCCATTAACACATTGCCAAATGTTTACTTTGGGGGGCCATTTGATGTAGAGATAAATATATTAGAACCCAAGAATGTAATCACAGGAAGAGATAATTAGTAAACAGTGGTTGAGGAATATGTAAATATCAAGTATAGCACAGAGGAGTGAAAAGCAGGGTTTACAGTGGAACAGTAGGTTTCAACTTTGCAAAAGCTCCGATACTAAAAACATCTTAGGAGTACACGCTTTCAAATATCCAAAGCTTTATGCTTGGTACATGCTTTTTTCTCCCAAACTGTAACCAACAAGCTTTAAAAGTGGTGCCAATGTTATAGTGTGTCATCGTATTCTTACTGATATGTGGGAACAGCAGCCTGCATTGCTTCCTAGAATGGACAAAGCATGATCTGACCAATGTTAAAAATACAATGAAGTCATAGAGCCTTAAAGCCAACTGAAAGAATTAAGAAAAAGCAGCCCTAAAAATGTTAGGATAGACATGAAAATATGAGGAATAATAAAAAAAGGCAAAACCAAAACCAAACACACCACACTAAGCTACAACTCATCATCCCACATGACCCTTTCAAAAATGTTTTATTTTTTACATGATGCATGAGATCATCATCAGTTTTGAAAATGTAACAATTAACAGATTTCTCTGTTCTTTCACCTTATACAAATGCTAAACAAACAAACAAAAATACTGCTATATAATACAGTCTATGCTGAAGCCTACTACCTTCTTATGGCATCAAAAGAAGTTCCCTTTCCCTATTTGACAGCTACTGCTAAACTAAATCTGTGCTTATGTGGATCTTGAGTTATATACTGTAATCTCAAAGTTGACATTTTTCCTTATGAACTCAGCAGCTGGAAAATCAATTTATCAATCAACAATTAAATCCCTGTTGCTTCACATATGCATTTTGAACAATTATTTAAGAGGTGAGCAAAAAACAATTTTTTATTGCTAAATGTTTCCCTGGGTAGTTTATACTTCAAAGTACATTTCTTATTATGAAGAATGTATAATCTGCTTACAGTTTCTTATATTTAGAAACCTTGCTTGTTTTTTCAAATAGCTGCATGTACATTTTTGACGCTCCTTTATTTTTTAGGCCACAGTTATGACAACCTGAAAGCTACCAAGCACTGTGGTTGTGAGCCAGGTGAATTCCAAGCCACCTGCAATGCTTGTGATTAATTCTAGTGACAGGAGCAAAGGTGATTAATTGCCATGTATAAAATGAACATGGGACTAAGTGCCTGGGAAGCACATAAACCAAGCTGCTCAAGACTTCAATCAGTGTTAACATGGTCTTCAATTAGAAATACATCCTGAAAGTGATAACTGCAGTGCAATACTCAAAAGGTGCAGAGGACCAAATTAAAAGCACAAACTTGAGCTCAAGACAAATCTGATCAAGGTTACACATACTTTGCAAGAACTGGAGGCCAAAAAGTAAGAAAGAGCAGAGATCTGACAAAAATTGGGAAAACACCAACTTGAGATCCTTTATTAGCTGCAGTAAATCTTATTCTAATAGAGTTCATCTTGTTTTATAAAATTCATGGTGATTTAATCCATTCTCTACACTGTCTCATTCCGTCTTTGTTATGGTGTGGTGATTTACATCACACTTTCAGGTGCAAGTACAAAACCTGTGAAAATCTTGTCTATCCCAATATAACTCAAGTGAACATTTCCTCCACTGTTACTGAGGAACTACTAAAGAAAAATGCCCAAGGCAGTCTCACAGGGCCTAATACATCTGACCTTTTGTCAGCATAATAAAGAACAATAATTAGCTTGTAACCAAGTCCCATACTCCTCACATCTCTCTAGCTGATAGAGCAACGTTCTCCGTCAGCAACAGTTTCTGTCCAGGAGCCCCATCCACATATTTGACAGATTTCATCTGAAAACATTTCCACAGAGACTGATTTACTTATTTATTCGTAAAGCAGTACTTTCTATCACAATGTTATGTGCAACTGCAGGGTAACACTAAGTCTGGAAAGCCTAATACACTTAATACATCCTTCAATGAAAACCAGTCTGGAAATCTTGGATGAATTAATATTGAGGAGGCAACCCAGAAGCTCTGACTGTAAGGAAACAGATCACTAACTGTACATCGTTTTAACACAGAAGTCAGTCTTTCATTCTTTAAGAGACTTTAATCAGCAGCCCTCTTAGAAAAAAGGTTTGATAAATTTAGTATGTTATAGTATGTAACATACAGGTGGAATATTAGATTAATTTAATAAGTAAAACAAAGTTATGGGCAAGAGGATAAAAGACCGTATCACCCAAAGGATACCCCTGAAATTCTGAAATGCATCATGAACACAAAGTATTTCAGCAGTATGGACAAATGTGGTGGAACCTGACATTGTATACACAACCATGTATCTCACAGTTCTAAGTGCTTCCATCCAGAGGACAATGTACAGAAAAATAAATTAGTCTGAGCTATACTTATAGATAAGACCCCGCAGATTCTGTCCACAGTTTTTCTGATTTCATAGCACACATTAAGAAAACCTCTCTGTGCTTCAGCTAGACTGCTTGCAAGAGAGAATTATCTCTTAAGGAGATTGTGGGGAAACAAATATTTATTTTGCGGGAGGAGGGAATCTGTGACTCTATAATAACACCACCACAGATCATCAAAACATTAACAGTCATTGAAAGTGACTTCAGAAAATCTACCAGGAGAAAAAGGTTTGAAATCTGCTCCCTTTAGTATTAATATAGTTTACAACTTTGAGCATAGAAATATGGCCTCCAAAAACTAGCAAGGAGTAGGCACTGAAAGTTCTGCAGTTACCAACTGAAACTGCTCAAGAATTTATTCTGTTATTTTGAGATCACTCATCCATTCATGTATGCAAAGAACTGGACAATAGTTTCCATTTATATTTGAGCCAGTAGCAGATTCAATATTAAAAAAAAGAAAAGGAATTCAAGATTCCCCTAAAATTAATGATCACCATTATTTATGTTCACTAACTATATTGTGAGAAGTATAGGTAGATAGTTAAATCTTGAAGTGTTTTAATCACAATAAAATAATTGATTTTTGCCAAACTGGCAAAGTGGTCACATGCCACACAGCTGGCAAGAAAAGTCTAATAAAAATAATACAAAAAAATTAAAAAACCAGCAGCACAGGTACTCAACTGCATCCATATATTATACACAGTTATTATGCAGCAAAGATGTAAAATAGACTAAGTGGACACAAGCACTGACTGCATTCCCAGACAGCAGTTCCTTCACTCTGCAATTAATAACTTAAATATTTATGACAAGTATCCTGTTGTTCTGCCCATCCTTACATTAACAGCTCCATAAAACAGGTCTTAGAATGCTGTCTGGGAACATTTTTATTTTTGTTTATGAGTCTCCTGCAAAAGGAGACAAGCCTTGCCCATCCTTCATGGTAAACTCTAGGACTGGATGAAATGGTAGCATGAGAGAAGTAGGTATCTAGTAATTAGAGTGGTGTTATGTGGGTGCCACCCATGTTTAATGTGCAATCCAAAAAACAACTTCTGCCATATTTCATTTCTACTGACTTGAGTGAATTTTCAAAAAAAGAACTAAATTTGGCCTTTTCTACAGCTGCATCTTAAGCCTCAAGTATCGAGACCAAAAAGATGACAAACAACCCCTTGCTCCATCTGTTGATGTGACACCACAGGCTGGAGGAGGTTTTATGGAGATCAAACCTACAGATCTTCAGTTTATGCCCAGCTTATGATTGATGTACTTTAAAATATGTATTTTTCAAAATCTCTCTACGAACAATGTCAAGCTTGGGAAGGGGGGACAGGTTATGAGGAATGAAGTGACCTGCAGCACCATCTACTCAAACATCCTCTCCCTGCCTTTGTAGTTACCATTGATTTTAAGGCTTGCTGCACAGTGTATAATGTGTTCTAAATAAATATTGGGACATTTTGATAAAAGGGAGGTAAATCTCTCGCATGTGGCGTAGGGAGAAGCATGGCTAGCACACATGATTTCAGGTTAAACAAGATATAAAATAAGTAATAATGATAACAAGGAGAAAGAAGTTACTATCAAAGCAGGGAAGAAGCAAGGAGGCAGGAAAATGATGGGGAAGTCAAGAAAGATTATTTACTTCTCTATATAGACTTGGAATTTAGCAAAGTTAAACCCAGGTGAGGCAGTAAATTTCAAATGGATCAGAAATAAGTAGAAGGAAGAGGCTGGAATACTTTCTTCTATTGATGGAAGCACGTGTGTGCAGAGGTCCATTTTGGAGAGCTGTGGATGAGGCAGCCCATGCCCTGTGGGATCAGCACCGCTGGCTGCAGGGGGATTACTTCAGCACAGTATGGTCTGGCCTTGCCAGAAATGCACATGCTACCTGTGCACAATGGCAAGGGGCACCCTCCCAAAGCCCTGCACTGCTGCTCCTGCAAGGGCAGGAGCTGCTAAAGGGTTGATTCGCTTATATAAGGCACACAAAATACATCAGATGCTGCTACATAAAGCAGAAGTGTGAGTAGATATGAGAATGCAGTTATTTCAGGCTACCACCAACCTGGATTGCTTTAGAAGCAACAGCTCAGGAGTAAAAACACCAGAATACAGTACAATTAATGACTAGTCTCTTAAATGAGAGCAGCTAGGCGAATACACACAGAAAAAAATGAAATTCATTGTTAAATTACCTGTATATCTAGTAAGCTCAGTACCTTTTTTTTAATATACAAAGTGCCTCCAAAACATTTTGGCCTTTCAGAGCCTCTGTCCAGTTCAGCAACATGGTTGCTCAAAGTTTAGTTTTCTTTCTCAAATCACCTTTTTTTCCTGAAAAAAAAAAAAAACAAACCAAAAACACAACAACAAAAATACCCCACCTTTCTTAAAACTTCAAGAAACACTACATTGGAAAAAAAAAGTTCTCTTCTTACCTTTAAAAGTAGTGAAAATGGGAATTTATTTTTTTTATTATGTTTCTATACTCAAATAGCTTTATGCACTACCATGCCAAGAAACTGCTTAGATTCTTCACATTTCAGCAGGTTTTGGTGTCTAACCAATACAAGCCACTTCTCCACATCCCTGCATATTAGATGTTGCAGAACATTCAGTAAAAGACACCAGAGAAGCATCCACAACATGCAAGACCCATCATTCTTGGTTAAGTCTCCTTTCCTATAGGAGCCTGCAGATAGTTATGATGGATCTCCGGATTCAGAGAGACTGCTGTTCAAGGCAATGTCTCTGCACTCCCTTGGGGAGGGCACAGAGAAGGGAGCACAGGGAAAAGAGCCATCAGCAAGATGGACCAAGAAAACTGAAGGGAACGACTTAGTGCTGAGGGATGAAAGGTAAAGGCAGAGAAGATGGTGACATGGAGATACATTCCTAGAAGTTGCAAAAGCAACACTTGTTGCTTTCAATTTTGATCAATAATTTCAGACACACTCAAACCTTAAGTGTGTCACATCATTTAAAATGACTCTGCTCCCTTTCACTACTTTCACCTACAAAGAACTTAAACACTTAAGTGTTTTTCATGTCATCATCAGTTGAAGTGATGATGTAACCTGAACATTAAGAAGTGCTGCAGCATGTCCAGAAAAGGGCAACAAGGCTCATGAAGGGCCTAGAGCACAAGTCCTGTGAGGAGCGGCTGAGGGACCTGGGGTGGTTTAGTCTGGAGGAGGCTGATGGGAGACCTTACTGGTCTCTACCACTACTTGAAAGGAGGTTGGAGTAAGAAGCTTGACAGCCTCTTCTCCCTGGTGATGTGTGACAGGACCAGAGGGAATGGATTCAAGCTGTACCAGAGGAGGTTTAGGCTGGATAGTAGGAAACATTTTTTCACCGAAAAGGTCATCAAACATTGGAATGGTCCTCCCAGGGCAGTAGTGGAATCACCATCCATGGAGGCATTTAAATGACCTGTGGACCTGGTACTCGGGGACATGGTTTAGGGGTGAGCTTGCGGTGTTGGGGCAAAGGTTGGACTAAGTGATCTTGAAGGTCTCTTCCAACCAAAGACATTCTGAATCTGATTATTTTCAGTATTGCTTGTGTTACAACTAATGAATTCCGTATTTACCTATAAGGTACATATCAGATGCCTGCCTTTAACTGGGGACTTTTTTCCTATAAAATTAGACAAAAAATGTAAAAATTATAGGATAAATTTATTTTTCTTAATCTGAAATGCTTGGGTTTTTTTTTTTCCTGCAGCCTCTGTAGTTAACTCATTTTGTTCTATATATACATACAAATTTATTTTTTTTTTCCAGGAAAAAATATACAACACATGAAGGTACTTCAGTGAATGAAATAAAGTGCTCCAGTTGAAATTCAGGTTTTGTTTGGTTTGGGGTTTTTGTTTTGTTTATCATCTAATCACCTCCACATAACCTATGCTGCTGTTGAAAGGAAAGCCTAGCTGAAGCACTACAATTCAAGCCAGAGAAACTATAGCAGCAAAAACACAATTCTGGAGAACAAATTTACAGCTAAATGACCTTTCTAGAACATATCAAAAAAAAGATAAACTACCAAGAATAAAAGGAAATATACTGGTGCTTGTTTTAAGCCTTTAAACCAGTTCTTCACGTGTTAGGTATTTTTCCTCTAAAACACTACACAAAAAGCAAATTAACCATATAAATAATAGTTTAATTAACTTAAAAACATAACAGTCCCTCTAGACTAGCTGGCAGAGAAGTATCGAGAGAAATCATTATTTAAGACAATTAGTGAAAAGTTCAAGAGTTCATTCTGCTTGGAAATGGGTGCTTTGTAGTTTCCAACTCTTGTTTTACATCAAAACTGGAAGGTTTAAAAATCCATCTCAGTGATTTCCCATAAGGATACTAAGCCTGCACCTCAAGCAAGGCTGAGTTGAGCATATTTCTCCTCCACTATGGCCTACCTGTGTCTTGGACTGTTCTGCTTGAGCAGGAGACCAGTTACATTTACAGGTTTTCAGATAAGAATAGTCATACATACCCATTTATTATTGCACCATATGCACCAGGTGGATGCATATTGCATCATGATGCATATTGCATCATGCACCAGGTGGCATTCAATAGTCCCATTAAAAAGCACAACAGCAAGATAAAGGGTATGATGATAATTCTGATTTTAATGTTAAGAGTTCTGCAAACACATGGGATGGAGTGCTTAAAAAGTGCTTTTGCAAATGAAAGCATGAAGACAGATTCTATAGAATACCACAAAGGCATTCAGGACACACAATACGAGATTCCATTTCAAAGTGAAGGTTTTGCAGGCAATCTCTTAGCAACATTTGTAAATCCCATTGGGCATCTTCCCAAATTCTTTGTAAAAATTTTGGCCAAGTGTACTTAAGGCCAGGAACTTTTGTTTGAGCAAAGTATTTCTGGCACATATGAAAGGCACTTCACTGCCAAGTGGAATCTACAATAGCATCTAGAATCTACTTCTCATTGATTTCTTTAAGTGCTTAAGCATAGCTTTAAAGCTTCAGTGGTTGTTCAGTTTCCTTTTGTTGCCCATGGATGCAAAAATCTTGATCTTTAAAGATGATCCAGCCAGACTATAGAAACTGTTCTGTATTTTATTAAGTATATGAATCAAAGTACATTGAAGATATATAAACCTTTCATGATGCTTAGCACTTTTTATACAAGAAAAATACAAGTTACATGATAAAAAATATATAGCATAGCTTACAAATGTGAATTCTGCAGGGAAATCCACATAAATCAAGTTTTCATTGTTAGTCAGTTTTTCAGTGATGGCATTTAAAAAGACAAAGTTACACTCACATATGGCGGGGGGGGGGGGGGGACGAGCAGACAGGAAAGATGGAAGCAAAAGGGGAAAAAAACGGACT
>JANHFX010017889.1:0-12572 GCA_027560015.1 Chloroceryle amazona | reverse complement strand
TAAACACAAAACTTAAAAAAGGGGAATTTGCAGGGAAAACCCACAAAAAACAGGTTTCTTTTGTTGGTCGTTTTTTCGGGATGGGCATTTAAAAAGAAAAAGTTACACCCCCAATGGGGGGGGGGGGGGGGGAACGACACGACAGTAAGGATGGAACTAAACTGTAACAATAAATGCTTGCATGATTTTGAGAGAGAAGAGGCAAGAATGGAAGCATACTAAGCATGTCAACACTATTCTCACCAGCATGCAATTAAAGCAGGTTGACCTCCTGTCTGCTATTTCCATGGTTTGGTTCATGTGTCTTGGTGCACTCAGAGAAAGCACATTCAGTTCAACTGGACAACAATAGATAGGGCACCTTCCAAGGGTGGTACCAAACAATCTCCATACCCAGTTCAGTCTGTTCAGCTGTCTAGAGCTACTCCAAAGAAAACCCCCTTGGTATGTTGTCCTACTGCATAGACATTGGTACACCAGCACCCAGCATCTTACACTACAGATCTGCTTTTGCTGGTCTGCCCTTTGTGCTAAGCTAGGCACTGCCTAATATCACTGCCACCGCAAGGAAAGAAGATGCTTCACACTTTTTAATGGGCAATTCATTGTTAAAATCCTATAAGCTTCATAAGCAATCTGTAACAAGCCTATCATGAGGCAAGAAGTTTTTTTGTCTGTACCTCCAAAGAAAGTTAGTGTTGGCTTCAGCAGTCCATTAACAAAGCAGATTGCAGATTGTTTTTCCTGTTAAAAACAAGACAAACAAAACCTTTATGCTTAGAAAATAATAGGACTAGGACTATCTTAAACAGTCTGTAATCCTGAATTGTTCTATCTCTCAGTATCCTAATGGTGCCTCACGTATTTTCTGCTACACATTTTCTCCTCAAGGTCCAGGATTTTCTTATCTGTCACTTAGAACTGTTTAGCCAATTTAACTACTTTTTGTAATAGCATCACATCAATAAGCTGAAGGATATTGTTTTTCAGGTTCCTACTGAGAACATAAAACTCAGCTGTCTTCTAGCACAGCAGAGATAAAATACGTAATATCATTCAACTCTGAATGATGCAGAGAAACCTTATATGTGATGCTCTTCACAAAGTCCAAGAAGATAATGCCCAAGGCAGTAACTTGACCACATGCAGTGACTGTTAGCAAGTGCACTGTCAGAAGACAGCAGCTATCGGGAAGCTTGCAGCCCGTGTTGAATATTGTGGACTTCCTACAAGCTTCCTGTCAGGGTATCATCATGGCCATCCAGACTACAGTACTACATTAACTCAGTGAAGTCCCAGACAAGGACTTGTCTTTTATAGCTAAAATGCCAAGAGGACTTAGCTCAGAATGAAGGTCTAAATATATGCACAGAGGTGGAGGGGGAGGTCTTTTTAGACAGTAATTCAACCCAGGAAATCAACCCATAAAATCACTTATGAAAAAGTGAAGGGAGAGAAAAGTGAAGGGCCAGGAAATTGTTGAGCAGCTGTTTACATCCAGCTCACTTGAGCAGCTCAGGCAACTGCAATAGCAACCAGGCATTTCACAAACAGCCATTTTAAAATGAAAACCCTATAAATTTAGCCTGGATTTACAACAGACTCCTGGATTAAGATGATTTTGTTTAACTAAGTCTATGGAATAATTAATTACAGGTCCACCTAGTCAGTTATATTAAGTTTTAAAGACAACTGCAAATATATTGCAAAGAATAATGTTGCTGTAAATTCTGCCTGATGTTATATATACACATAGGCATCCACAATTCCACTCTAGTACATAAACATTTATACCCTGACATTAGGGTACCAGGGATGTGAAGAGCATCTTTTTTCTGCCAGAGCTTCTCCAATAGCAGCTCCATAATGTTAATCACTGAAGCAGACACACTGATCATGAAATAGGAACTGTTTTTTTCCTCAAGGCTACCTCTTTCCCCAGTAATGCAGAATTACTGAGACCAACAAAGCATACTCCAGGTGAATGAAAAGGAAGTGGATGGATGGGGGACTCACTAATCATCAAAAGCTAAATTTAAAAGCAAAAGAACAACATCACTTGAGAATTGGAAGGATTGAAGCTTCATAAAACAAAGAATTTAATCCTTCCAATTTTTCTTTATTTAGTAGTGAACTCAAAATATTATTTAGTTGTTGAGGTTCTTTGAGGGTTTTTTGTGGGTTGGTTTTGTTGTTTGTTTGGGTTTTTTTTGAGGTTTTTTGTTGTTGTTTTGTTTGTTTTCAAACTGCAATTTACTACCTTTCAGTTATTACCATAAGATTAAGACCTCAAGAAACAAATATGCTTTACCTAATGTATCAAAAGGAATGAAGGCATTCCAGTCAAGCAGAATCAGAATAAAGCATGCATAATTAATAAATTTTCAGGTTTTATAATTTTAATGTGCAAATAAAAACTGCATAATAGGAATAATTTTCAGACATGCAAAATAATGAAAACAGCAAGGAGAAAAGTGATAAATAATTTACTTAATATTGTTTATCAGGCTAACAACACTTAGCTCTCTGGGGCAGAATGAAGACAAGTTAATGTTTATATAACTCAGAGGCTGAAAGGTGCCATTTAAAGTAGCAGGTATTAAAATATAGGTGTAGATAATTCTTATTAATTTTCCATTTGCATAGTTTGTTTGGGGTTTTTTTGTGTAGGAGTTTGTTTGGGTTTTTTCCTCCAACTCTTTTATTCAAAAATCATCCCAAAAATTTTGAATGTGAATTGAAAGAAAAATCCTTTTGTTTGGAAGATTACTGCTGGCTATGCTCAGTTTGAATGGCTGTACTTCTAAACTGACCTATTTCACAAAAATATGCCAAATAAGAAGCCAAGACATTTCTTTCCTGCTTGCTCATCTAGACTAACAACAGCCATGACCTTCAGGTGTTCACTCTTTCAGTCTGCTTTCAGGTTTGGGGCTTTAGTTTCTTTCATATGCACAAAAAAAATCATCCTGTGGAATAGTCTGTGCCCAGAAGGGCTAAGAAAATTCCCTGGTAGCATAATTAAAAATAATCTGTAACAGACTTTGGGGTTATTTTGGAGAGGGGGGAAGTCAGTCAGTAGTTCCAGCTGAGAGGAACATTTGCCCCAGAAAGCACATCCTACCTTGTGATTCTTAGCATGAGGGAAGTCTTCAGAGGTCCCTATCTTGCAAAACTGCATTTATGAAATCTCATACAGACACTCTCCTAACCTACATCAAACATGCAGATATACTTTGACCATGAATGAGCTGACAACATTCAATAGCTTTGCATCTTATTTGTCATTTTCCAAACTACATTACCTTACTGAAACATGCTCCTCCAGTGCCATCCTGGTTCAACTTGCCAGGTCCTCCAGGCAACCCAGTTCTTCATGAATGGCTGTGTAATTCATCCTATCAACAGTGCCTCCCCAGCTTAACCTCCACCACAGTTTGTGGATCTGTAACCTCCCAATAAAAGTTTAACACAAAATGTAACAAACAAGCAAATAAAAAGATCTACCCCTCAACTAGTCCTCACAAACAGCCCCTCACACCCTCTCTCTGCTCAGTTTCCTGCCACAGCACAACCAGCTGTAAATCCTCAGCTCAGATATTGTGCTAGTTTTGGTATGATCTGTCTTTGGAAAATTTCTTTTACACATTAATTCATTCTCTGTTTATCTCCTTACCTTTAATTTCTCTTTCTATCAGCATTTGTTTCAGAGCTTTGTTTTACGATGCTGTTGAAACAAGAGAAAAAAAATCTGCAGAAGGCTGTATCACTTTGCAGCTTTCCGTTCCTCCTTAAGCAAGGAAACTATATCTCCTAGTTGTGGGTTGTATTTCCAGTGCTAAGTTAACCTGTTCAGCCATGAAGTATAGCTCTCACATCAGTGCAGCTCACCTGAAGAGAGTGAAACTCATGAAGAGTTACCTGCCACTGCTGCAGAGCCAGTGGGCACCGCCACACCCACACCTCTCTGGGTTGCAACTGGCTACAGAGGCAGCCTGCTCAGTCCTGTAAGCTTTGACTCTTGCAGCAGGCACACTGCTAAAGAGATAGCCTAAAAACATGGCCCACCCTTTAACTTATGTTGGCATGACAATAACAAACATCTAAGATTCCTGAATGGACTATAGAACTTCTTTAGCAGGGTCACCATCATACAATTGCATCGTCCACAATAAGCCAGATAGAAGTATTCAGGATTGAGTAATGACTCACAATATTCACATAAACCAAACAAAAATCAAAAATGCCATGGAATAGGATAACCTTTCGTTTTATTACCGTCATAAATCACAAAAGGAAAACCTCACTTTAGAGAAGTATTTCCTAGAGCCTTTTCTATACCAATCACTTGTGGACTGAGAGAAGAGGATAGAGGACCCATTGACTCATTCATCTATAAATATAAAGTTCTGGGTTTTTTAAAGATCTAAGTTCCACAGATAGTGAGGTATAAGACTCAGTATTAAGCCTGATTTGCCTTATATTGCCCACAAGGGCAAAGTGGAATCCAAGCTCCTATATTGCAAACTAAATCATCCTCAACAAAGAAGTTGCTTTTCTTGTACTTACAGCAATGAAATATTAAGGCTAAAGAAAAAAAAACAAAACAAAACCACACACACACACACCACAAGAACTTTATTTGCCCATTTAACTTTTCATCACTTTCTGATATTAAACCTGGACACAGCAGTTCAGGACTGGGAAAAAAGGCAGGATAGTAAATCTGCCAGGTCAGCCCAGGACTAACAGTAGTCAGTAAATTCAATTTAAAAAATGGTGGATAGGAAATACATGTTCTATGGAGGTGAAAAAACCCCAAAATATTCCTATGGTGATAGTTTGGAAATACGTTTATGAGTACAGGAAACACTGTCCACAATCCAGCTAAGCTTTTTTCCTAGTGAATCAGTTCGTATAGTCACAGAATTTCTCACTTGAAGCATAATCTAGAAATCAACAGGAAGACAATTAAAAAACAACACAAAAAAATACAAAAAAGAGCTTTTGCTTCTATGCAAGCTAACATTCCCACATATATGCTGAGTAACCAGCAATGCACATAGATGCCTAACAATGGCAGATAGGAGTTTTATTCTTTTGTTCCCAATACAAGTTAGTCTACTTTGCTTTCTGCAGAGAATAAGCCTGCAGAAATCATGACAGTCTAGGATAACGCTAGGGTCAAACAGACAATGTTTGCATTAGGAGCAAAATAGCTCAAGGTACAATCAGAATTACAAAGGAAGCTGAAGAAAGTACAAATATGTCCTGCAGTTTAAAAATGCCTTTTAACAGAGAATCAAAATGGATAAAAGAGAGGATGTGTTATTCTCCCCCCTCTCTCTTTGAGGATATAAAAAAAGTGAAGTACAAAAAAAAAATCCATTGGGAAACTCTGCACATTCAAAATTATTCTACTTGAAGTCACAATGTGTACTACAGAGGTGCTTAGCCTGATAAAGGTGAAATCTGGTCTCTAAAACTCTGCATGTTCTTCAGACCCAATCTTATTTTAAAGTAATAGTCTGAAACTTAATCTCTGGATTCAGTCATGTAGAAAATAAGTTTGGACTACTAAAATTAGCAGCAAGTCTTCCCAGAGCTTAATGTTTTAAAGTATTTTAACAGCAGTATCTGATATTGCATCTCAATGGAGAGCTCAACAATATTGTCCAATGCTATTTTCTAAGAAAAACCTGAAACTCAATTCTTATCCATAACAGTAAAAGGTTCCCATGTTTTAACACGTTGTCCTAGACAAGAGAAAGAATATGTAGCTTTTTTCCTTCCTTTAGCCATAATAAAACAAATGATATGTAATGAGTGGATTACTGTTCCCAAAGAGGCTCAAGTGACACCTGAAGAAGCAAAAAATATTATCTAATAATTACAATGTTTTCTTCTCAAAAAAATGTATAAACAAGTGCTTGTACCTTATTTTTTTCCTCAGGAAAGTTATTCTTCCCATCTGCTTATAATGAATTTATCAGAGACCTTGCAATCAGATTTCTGAAAGCCATAGGAAATTGACTCACAGTAAAAGATGCAGGACTAAATCAATTACCTTTAAAACAATACCACATCTTTGGAGAAGACCAGAGCACAATTTTATGTCAAAAATTGAAACAAATCAAGTTATTCTGCACAAACCACTAACCAGGAGAAAATAAATTATTTATGCTCTATTATACCCTATGTGGTCTTAAAATTTGACATTATTTATAATACCTGCAATCATTACACCAAAAATTGCATGCACTTTTCAATATCACCAACAGGTGGCATTTGCAATAGCACAATTTCATCATAAGCTTTGATTAATCAAAAGTCTTTTAAATTTATGTTGTTTGGGGCTTTTGTTTGGTTTTTACTGCTTGCATATCAAAACTAACCTGGTTATCTAACCACATACATCAGATGACAGGTAAACAGACAGAGTAACTATTAAATCCTTAGAGTGCCCCACAGACAAGTGAATGAATCAATTGCAGAAAAGCAAATACGCAAAGTAACAGATTAAGCAAAGGCCATAAAACTACCAGGCAGGCAATAAGTAGCCAGGAACAATAACCAATAGCTAGTTCAATATATGACAAAACAGTTTAAGACAAAAATAAGTCACATAAGTAATTTCACTTTGCAATTTCAGAAGGACTCCCATTTTTATTCCTGCACTACATTCAATACATAGTTTTCTTAAAGGCTAATTAAATAAAACTAACTGAAAGAGTCAGGCTGATTTAAAAAACACTTCACCTTTTTGTTCCTCTGATAGGAAATGCAAAATCTTTTTCTTGAGTTTAGGCTAATGGAGTATAGTAAACAAAGATAACAGAATTGTAGAATCATTTAGGTCGGAAAAGACCTTCAAGATCAAGTACAACCATAACCCTATCTACTTGGCCACTGTTAGTCAAAACATGTCCCTAGGCACCATATCTAGATGGCTTTTTAATACAGCCAGGGATGGCAATTCAACCACTTCCCTGGGCAGCCTGTCCCAATGCTTGGCAATCCTTTAAGTGAAAAAAAAGTCTTCCTAACTTCCAAACGAGATATCTATAAGACTAATTTAATTCTCCATTAAATTTTTGTGGTTTGGTTTGTTACACAATTTTATGTCACTGCAAACAAGGCCTGATGTGATAATTGGGGGGTGGGGAGAAGAAAATATTTCCACAAGTTAACATATGCAAAGTCCTGTGAACATGCTACTTGTTATACCAACACTCTCCAAAGAGAAGTAGCTCACTGCTATCTCTGCAATACAGGAAGCAAGCACACATGTTCAATGACTTCCCCAAAGGCACGGAGACAGTAAGGCGTGGAAAGACCAAAGCAGAAAGCACTGTCATCAGTTTCCCAGCATTATACACAGGCCCGGAGATTACAGCATCTCTTCACTGCATTTTACACTCAATCCTGTTAGAAATTCCATATATTGTCTTCCCTACTCCATCTGCATATAATTTAAAATTATGCTACAAAGATTGAAGCCAATCACTGTCCTTCAGAATTACCAAACCTCAGCGATTTCCATAGCTGTGGGTGTCCAGAAGCTTCAAATTTGTTCATCTTTGACTAGTGTTAAAAGAGTAGGGGAAACAAAAGTTGCAATAATTTATAGCTGTTCCATACTTCAAGCTCATCAAAGCAGCAATTTAATTCCAGCTCAGGTGAGAGCAATACAAATGTTACAGTCTTCACTTTTCTGGAAGAGATAAGGAATGGCAGAGGAACAATTCCTCTGGCCAGGAGGTTTCGTGAGCATGCAAAGATCATACATTTCTAGTCAGCTATTGTTTATATTTGAATAAGTGATTTCTAGACTACTTTGGAATCAGTACCATCAAAATAGTCTGTGGGAATGGTATGGCACACAGCCAGAAGGAACAAGCCTCGAGGAGAACACCTCAGTGTTGATCTTTACATAACCATCCTGGAGAAACAGCCTTTTAAAAATTCATCTTAAAGGAAACTCTAGAAACAGCAACATGAAGTCTCTCAATACATTGTTTCCACAGACTCTTTACATGTTTTGAGCAACAGCTGTAAAGACAAAGAAACTGTGGTCAAGGCATTTGTAATATACTTTCATGTACATTTTATCTAAAAAAGGAATCAAAGCATCTGTTCATTTATAAACAACTGCTGTCAAGAAATCTATACTATAGTACAGTATACTACATTCCTTATAATTTTTGTTCATTTTTTAGTAGGGATCCATCTTCCATTCATGGCAAGTAATGAATTAGATGACCCATTAAATACCACACCATTATCTTTGCCAATAATACATTTTTGTTGTCAGCCACTTATGCCAAATCTAACATATCTGACACAGGCCACAGTAAGAATCAGGCTGAAATTCACACTAAGTTTTGTTTAAGAAAGCCCCCCATTTTTTTTGTGTTTGACAGTCTTCTGACAGTCAAGATCTTAAGCATGTCTTTTGTTTATGCAAATAAAGTGCTGTTAGTCATAACATTATTTTAGTATTCTATTAAGTAGTAAGGTGTTAATTGGATAAGAGTCTTTTGAAATTCCTCAAAGACAATTCTGCTGTTTTATTCTCTAAGGAAATGTAAAATGAAGCCAAATGGGTATTTTAAGTATTTTTAGAGGCAAGGAGGTGTTTGCCATAATTCATTTATTTTCCAGCCACTCCAACATTTCCAGCTTTGTTAAGCCTCACTGCCTGTAAAGTCAGTCAGCTTCCAACTCTCAAAACATCACTTTTTATAAAAGCTAAAGATTTACACATAAAGCAGACATTTTCTTCCCTGTCTGGACTCTTGCTAATTAGCAAGATCCTGTGTGCCTGTCTTTCCAACTTAGTTAAAATATAGTGTCCCCCCCAAAAAAAATAAATCACAGGCTTTTATAAAGACAAGAAAAAGGTATAACTCCCCCCTCCCCCCCCCTTTTAATATCAAGCGGTCTTTAAAATTATACTCATTTTCTTCCAGGGCCTGATCCAAAGCTCAGTGAATTCAATGGAAAGACTCATCAGCTTCAACTGCATGGGAGCAGGTTTATAACACACCATATGCCAAGTATGAAAGTATCCATCTGTCACTGATCCATATCTGGTTATCATTATGTGCATTACATCAAAGGATTAGTTTTCTAAGAGATGAAGTTTGCAAAGGAGTTGCTGGAGGAATTTATAAACAAGGTTTCATAAACACGTAAGCACATTGGAGACACTCATCATCCAAGGAAGCAGTGCTACCACGACGGTCTGACAACATTTTGCTGTCACCTCCACAGCTGCACAGAGAAAACGCACTGTAACCTACAAGGTCAAGCCTCTGGCTTTCCAGTTACCAACAGATTTACAGCTGCAAATGAGCACCAAGCAAAAGGCCGCGTGACCTTCACGCACAGGGTACTCGGCAGCAGAGCAGTGCAACAGTAGCCAAGGTCCCATCACTGGCAGTCAGCACCTGTATCATAGGGGCATCAACACTGCTCTATCCTATTAAACTATCTGTCCTTATTTTGCCTGAAAGGCAGGGAACAACATTTTTCCCCGATGAAAGAAGGGAAGCATGATGGCACAAGCAATTTTTAAAAAGAATGCTAACAAAAGTATAAAAGTCATCCAGCAATTAAGGATCTTGCTCGCTTAGTTAATTACCCTTTTCAATATTTCCCTACAGTTTGGCAAACATGCACAGCCCTCAAAACAAGAGAGCAGAAGGCGGGTGTTAATCTAAAGATCCCTCACCATCTCTTTTCTCTTCGAGATGAATCAGTTGCATATGAGAGTGTGATGAAAATTCATTTCACAAGCCCATCCCTTTTGCTCACAAGTCAAGATAAGCAGAAGCAACACTACTCAAATCAGCAGCTGTGAAGAGTGGACTCCTATTTAGGTACTCACCTGATCTGAAATAAGTCCCAAGAAATTACCCTGTCAGCACTTTGCCCCAAAAACCCACTGCTTCTCATCCATCTCAAAAAACAGTCCTCACAACCAGCTGACCTCCAGCTCCCCAGACTCTTCCTACAGTTGCCAAGAGCTACAAGCCAGTAGCCCGTATGCTCACAGGCTTCATCCTTCCCCCCAGCACCTCCTGATAACCACCCCTTTTCCCTCTCCACCCTCTCAGTCCTTTCACCTACATGTACTTCCCCACTACTCCTACTCCGAGGTCTCACACTGGCTCTTAATGTAATTTTTTCCTGCCTTGCACTCCTACATACTCCCTGTTGTTACCCCAGTAACTCACACTCCCACACATCCCCATTCGTTGTTTAGTCCCTAGGTATTATCCTACCCAAACTTCAGTAAATTCCAATTTCTGCTTCATGAACAACATGCATGCAAAACCTAAAATTATTTTCTAGAACAAGCAGCCTTCATACTCAGGAGGACAGTTAAAAAGTAGGTCTGATTAAAAGAGCCTTTGTACTATCAGAACTTGCCTAAGGATAGTGATCATAACAGCACATCAACCCATCTTAGGTACCCGAGAACATTTTTACGCTTTGTTCTGGCTATTTAAGACAATGTTCAGTGATTCACCTTTGGCAAGGCTTACCTGTTCATCTGTCACCTGCTGGAACCAGCAGGCATAAATTTGTATTTAGACCCTCCAAACTCCACATCTCCAAAACCAAATACATGTGGAAATAGACTGTTATGATTAAATCTATTTCACACATTAAGTTGATAGTCTTCTAAAAGGCTAGCCTAATTATCTAATACTTAAGAGATTAGCATTTAAAAAAAATGACTTCCAACTGATGAATCTAGAGCAAAATTTTTTTGCTATACACCAACACCAATTTTGTTTAGTGTTTGGACAAAGGGCAACAGTTAAGATCTAAGCTGTTGAAGGCAATTAGTGTGGTTAAGTCACTAGCATACAACCTTTTACTAACTTAATATAGATAAAAACACTGAAAACAACCCCTGTTTTTCATTTTATCTACTACAACAGCTAACCCACCAAAAATATTCTGCAACTTCATCACTACTCTTCATCAGGACAGAAAATGCACAGTATTACACACCTGTCTTTGTCACATCACAGATTGCAGTGCAGCACCAAAGAAGGAATCTGAATGACTAAGGAGGAATTTACATACTATGAAGGTTGCAGACATGCATGACAATGATGATAATCTCAGAGCAAAATAAAAAGTTAAAAAACCCATCTCACCATTCCATAATATTGCTTCATTTTTGAAGTTTTCTTGATATGCAGAAAATTCTCAGTATATTTCCCTATCTGTACTACTTATCCACATGAAATAAAACATCCTTGGGTAACTGTCTAGAAAACTGAAAGCTACATGTGCTTTTCCACCTCATGTTACCCTTCCTCTCTACCTACCAGACTGTGAACATAGAACGAACATTACACAGCAGCCCTAACTCACTCTTCCTCCAATACCTGAAAACCTGACAAAGATCTTTGTTGTTGCCATAAGGATACAGAAATTTGATCTGCTGGGCTCGCATTTAAGCTCCTTGGAATCAACAGTAGTTCAAGTGGTGACAATGTCCCCCTGTCTTCATTTCTCAGAGGAATTATAAGTTATACAGGAAACCTAAAATAAGTTTCATATTAATTTCTTGGCATACAATTGAATTCATTCTTTCCTCTTTCTTGTTTTTTATAACCCACCTGACCACATATTACTGATTCTTCTTTAGAATAGGCATTACCACCCGCTCTTCTGAAAAATTCCATCTTCCTTTCTACAGGAGCATTCACTTGAAATGAAAGGAGGGTGAAGCTGGCTGTGCACATGTGGGATGTTCTCAATGGAGATTTCTTAAAAAGGCCTGAGAAACTGAACACAAAGCTCAGGGACCAGTCTGAATCCCATAGCCTAGCTCCAGCTAAGGAGATCATTTTATTTAAAAGCCACAGAAACACTAACAAAAGCTTATAATCTCTCAAGGAAAAGTTTGACAGCCTTTGCTTTCTCATGTTTTCACAAGGTGGGTTTTTTCCCCCCCGATTCAAAAAGAAATTTGAAATTTATCATTACTGAATAATTGAAGTTACTGAAATTATGGATTTAACTGGTGACATTTCACCATTAATGCCAGTGCTTCTACAGACAACATCCCTAGGCTGAATCTCTGTTACTAAGTCAGAAGCACCATTCCATTACAGAACTAGTTGCTAATATTTAAAAATTTTATATATTTTCCATTTCTTTACAACAGGTAGCAGTGATCTGCATGGAAAGCATTAACTTCATTGTTCAAACAGCCCCAGGGATATACAGTCAATAGCACATGGTAGACACTGAACAGTTAGAGCTTGCTTGTGTTTCCCAGCAGGGCAGACACAGAACCAATACAGACAAGATGAAAAGTTCAGATAAAAACCACAGAAGCCATTCATCTTATGTTTCATTGACTCAGCTAGTATTCTTTTCTTGGCTTTAGTTTGTGGGTTGGGTTTTTGCTGTTTTTTGTTGTTGTTGTTTTTTGTTTGTGGTTTTTTTTTTTTTATTGTGGGGTGGTATAGTGCTGGGGACGGTTTCTCCAAAAAAGTTGGAGTGGAGTCTCCATTCTCGGTGGTATCTCAAAACCCAGC
>JANHFX010017888.1:0-12166 GCA_027560015.1 Chloroceryle amazona | reverse complement strand
GTAATGAGATTGAAAATGGTGCTGGGGGGTTTATGCGAAGGAGATGAAGCCCTCCAGCACTCCCCTCGCACCCGTCCACCTCATGCACTTGGGTTTTGTTATCATTGTCCTGTTATTGTTGTTGCTGTCGTCGTCGTTGTTCTGATTTCGTCACTGATGGCCCCATATTTATTATTTTTTTTTTTTTTTTACATAGAAGCCCAATTCCCCATCCCCTTGAATTATCTGTAGCCCACTCCTCCCCTTCTAAAATCTCCATAGCCCTGTTCATGGCTAATATAAATATGAGTATGGCTAATATAAATATTAATCTAATCCTTATTGGAAGGATTTTAATGCTTGCTGGATATCACAATATGTAATCCAGGGGAGAATGACATTAACCTGAAAGTGTGGAGTGCAAAATATGATTTGAATAAAATGATAGGGTGGTATCTAGTATTTCCTTTAGGGAGTACTATACTCTGAGCTGTCACAACCGATTGTGTAAATAGACGAGACTGAGGGATGTGATCCTAATCATACTGATGAAACATTCATCTGAAAGACCTAGTGCAACCAGAAGGGACTCACTAGGAATACAATTAAATCCTAATCTGTGGAGAAGGAATCCTCTGCAGGGAGGATTCTAACTAACCTGCTGCCCCCTCCTCCATTTTTATTTTGAAGTGAACCAGAATGCAGGAAAGGAAGAGAAAATAAAGGAGAAGTGGAGTGCTGGGTCGTTTGCCCAAATGAAGGACTCTGTTAACATGGGGAGTGCTAGGTGGTAAGGAGGTAAATCTGTAGTCCTGGCCCTGAAGATAATGAAAAATAGAGGTCTGTCTTTACTCAGGGGGGTAACTACCTTCCTGCAGTGGGTTACCACCTGTGAGTGGTGTTAATCAGGTGGAGGAGCCCTGTGTGTCTGGAGGAAGAATCTCTCTGCCACACAAGCTTTTCCATAAATTCATTTCCAGGCTTGGGAGCAAAATTTAGTCTTTTGCCTGGTTAGTTTCTATCTGCAGCAGGGAGCTGATTTCTTGCTGATAATTTTTATTATCAAAGGGGTTATTTTCCAGATTCCCACCAGCTTGTTCCTGCCTGGCCCTCATCACCATAGTCTCTGACTGCCTTTCTGTACTGTGGGTGAAATGGCGTTGGGCAGTTTGTCTTCTCTGCTTCCCTCTAATCATGAAGGAAGTAAGTTAGCTACTGCTATAAGGGAACCAACATATTTTGACTATTGTCCCTCAAAAGATGATCTGAGAAGATGAAAGGGACAAGGCTCCAGTTGTAGTTACTGTATCAGTACTAAAACCAAGCTGACTGTTTTTCATCACTTCTTGCTTTTGGGGAAGGCATTGAACAGGTGCATCTTTCTAATGCATGCTACCTTGTGTTGTATATCACTAAAACGAATTCAAGCTATGAATACCGGAATTCAGATGGTGTTTAAAGCTTGAAAAGCAGTCATCTTCTTCATCCTGCCACTGTTTAAAGTCCAGCTTCCCTTGAGTTTCTAAGACCCAAATCCAATGTGATGTTTTTAGAGCTTTTTCAAAGTAGTCAGTCTTTTGTCAGCGAGCTCAGACTAAGAACAAGGTGAATTCATCCTGCTTGGAGTGTTCTCCGTGGAAAGAAAGTCCCTGAAGATGATGTACACTAGAAAGGGGGGCATGATGTCTGTAAATGAGGGAAGGGTGTGTGCAGGGAGAAGTCAGTTAACAAAAAACTGTAGCAGGAGCTCCGTGTTTGCTTCTGCCAAAGTATGAGCTCTGCAGTTGTGCAGTTTACAGAAGGACTCTTATGGTTGAAGCAGGCATGACTTGAAGTGACTGTAATGTACAGTAGCATTATTTTAGCAGGTTTGGGGATGAAATAATGCTAGCATTTTTCTATACTGCAGTTGTATATACTGAGGGCAAAAGAGTTGCTTCTGTGACGTTCACTGGTTTTCTTACAGCAGGGTTAGGTTTTTATAGTGTAGATAGGGCATTAATTGTTAAACTTTATGGAACAGTCACAATCCCACTTGTCCATAAGGCAATACATTCTTTGTAAATTGCTAGGCATAGTTACAGATTTCCTTTGAGGAAGAAAGCACTCTTTCTTCAGAAACTGTCTTGTAATGCATTAGTGCTTGCTTGTTCTTTGCAGTAAGTTTTCAATAGCAGAAATGTTATTATTTTCCTCTCCTTACTTCCAGTGATGAGTAATAATGTAAGAACATATGAATAGCCTTAATGAATGTATAGTTCGAGCAAGGAGAGCTCTTAAACTGATGCTTCCAAGGACATGTCAATGGAAAGAAGATTTTTTAGGAGCTATTCAAAATAGTAAGTAAATTTTGTACTATCTTTTACTCTGGATAGGACAAATACAAGCCTCACCCGTGTAGCCTACTCTCCACTGATACATCAAGTAGCTTATGTTCCAGTAGCTTTGTGGTTTTTGTCTCAAGATTACATTAACCTTACTCTTCTGTTACTTCCTTCAGTGAAAGCAGGATTGTTCTCTGCTGCTTTTACATTGCAGCTCCTTTGCAGGGTCATTTGAGAGGAAAGATTAGCTGAATTTCTTGTTTTGGGAGGTAATGTCTTTAATACAGAAGAAAAAAAAAATACAGCAAAATCTGTGACATTTGAAAGGTTTTGGTTTTACTCACAGAATGAGTGATGTTCCTATAGTTTGTGCTAGCCATAACCTGAATAGCAGACATATTTGCAATGTAAGTCTCCATTTCAGATGTGCAATATATTTTTTCTGCTTGATCTGCTTAAATTATATGTCCATTATAAAGCTCTGTAAATGTCTGCTGTAGGGTGGGCCAGTGAGTAAGGCTAGGGGGTTGGAAGTGAAGTATTGAGTTATTTTTCAGTCAGATCAATTCTCTAATTCAGTTCACCGTGCAGCAGCAGAAATGCTTGTACTGGCACTGAGCAGAAATAAGAAGCAGAACAGAATGTAAGAATAAAATACTTGTACCTGCCAGGGTTGCTGGTGACTGCTTTCATCTGTTCAAGAAGCAGTAGCCTTGATTGTATTTTTTTTTTTTTTTTTTACACACCCCACACCCTCTGCCCCCAGTAACAGCACACGACGGCTAATGCCTGGGTGGTGAAGTCACTACCCAAAGTTGTAACCAGGTTAGGTACCAGTCTTCAAAAGCATTTAAGGAGCTTGGTATAAGCACTGTCTGGAAAATGCTGAGGGGACTTTCTGATCAGGTAGAGATGTCACAATGGTACAATCACAACATTTAGGTGGCTGTAGGAGAACAGTAAACCACAGATTTACAGCACCTCTCATACCACACAACAGCTGTTCAATGGCATGTGCTTGCTCCATTGTTTACTTTGTAGTCTCTTGCTTATGGTTAGGTCTAGTGCTTCCCTGATTTCAGCCACAGGAAGATAAAGTTATTCCCATAGGCATTAGAAAACTCAAGCTCCTGTTTTCACTGCGCTACAAAAGGCTTAATAATTGCGTAAAATATTAGAACATGTGTAATAGCCCAAATGTGATTTCTACTTCCAAAAGTTGTGATTATGTGGGTTCAGGTCTTGTTTCTGACATTCCCATTGAGTGAGAATCCTTAGGTAGATGCAGTTTCCCTGGAAAAGGCCTAAAATACTAGGTGTTCCAGGGCAGTGTCATCACCTGCAGGAGGGATTCTCTGTGGCAGGCAGCCTTCCATTTAACTTTTGGAGTGAATATCTAGAGGAATAAGGTGTGGTTTTGGCTCTAGTACCCTACAAAATAAATGAAAACAAACCAAACCAGATGTATTGGGGTATTTCACCAGAGTTAATAAAAAACAAACTCCACAACCATTGGTGGGATTGCCCTGAAATGTGGGGTGATGATTCATTTCTGCTAGACTAAGTTGGTGATATTTTTGTAAGTGGTTAAGGTAGTTGCCCATGTCTTCCCCTGCTCTTGAGTTGTACTGAGTCTCTGTAAGGGAGCACGGAGAATGCAGGAGGAGAGGCAATGCCTTTCTGTTATTTTCTCAACCTACTCGGGGAGGAACGATTAAAAACACCCCCAAAAAATAATAAAACCACAGATCCCTTTTCTTGTTGGTAGGGTATTCTCCAAACCAGGTGTTGAAGGGAGAGCCAAAGCAGCAGCAAACAAGGCAAATTGTGTTCCTTCACCCTATTCACTTCAATCAGATTTTATGTGCATCATTCTCCACCCTGGTATTAATATTGTTATGCTGAGAAGTGCTAATGGCTGCCCATAATGTTAAAGGTCACTGAAGTATAGCGTGAAAACACTATAGAAAGACTTAAAGGCTGGCTATAGCCACACCTAAAAAACGTCCTGATGAAGACTAAGTGGATTAACTCTCTCTTTTGTCTATCAGCTAAAGCTTTCAGTATCCGCTATTATAACAGCTACAGAGGCTAAGAGCTGGGGCAAAGCATTGCAAGTCTTATGGTATATCTTTATTGAAGAGAAGGGGGTGTGTGTGGGGGTGTGAGCTGATTTAAGGTTCCATTGCCGAGAAAAGAGAAAATTTCTAATCCCTCAGTCCTTCTTTTTTTTTATGGTTGGCTTGTGGGTTCACTTCTTAACTTGTACCAGCTGCGGGGCTCACCAAACCCCTCTGTGAGACAATCTTACAAATTTGTTAGAAAACACATCATGGAGAAGACAATTGCATTCTGATGGATTCATGAGTTGAATGGGCTCAGCTAAGACCCAAGGAGAGTCAGCGACAGTGCAAAGGGGAGAGCAGGATTACATGTCCAAGACTGGTGGAGAAAAGAGTTGCAAGCAACGCCCCAGGGCCTGGAGGAAGAGAGGGCAGGATTTGGCTTTGATGTGACCTCATGTTGATTTAATTTGTGAATTGTGAAATTTCAGTTTTATCATTCAAAGAGACAAAAGTCTCTTTTTCAGATTAAGTGGTGTTTCCCAAGCTGTTGAGATGAATGTTTCATTAGTGCCTTTTTGGTCCTTTTGAGTGTCCAGAAAGGCCAAGGTCTCCGGGAAAGAATTGCAAAGTCTCACTATGTCATTACATTAGGAAATGAGGGGTGATCAGGTAGGAGGAGGTGCCTGAGAACACAGCAATGCACATATCACTTGGGATGTATGACTTTTCTTGTGCAAGCTGGTGGCCTTGCCATATAGATGACCCATTTTTAGCTCTGCAGTGAGTAACACACCTATCAGAAGAGGTTCCCCAGGAATAACCTGGGAGTAAGGAGTAACACTTTTTGGTTCAGGCTCTGGAAGACTATTTCTTTGAGTAAAGTAAGCTTGCTCAAGGAATCCACAGGAATAGGTTGTGCTTGTGTCATTTGATCAGGGAAGTGGGAAGTTGGATATATTTAGTTGATAGTAAACTACATTAAGAAAAGACCTGCGTTGCTGCCTCTGCTCTCTCCTCCAGATAAGAAGTAAACATTCAGGGCCAAACACAAAAATCTATTCCTGACTTGTAAGCGGGCAAAATCAGCAATGGCAGACAAACCTGAGGTTTCCAATGCTACCAAACATAATGCATATTGCTGTGAGACTTCTCTGTGTAGACCTGAGGCCTCCTAGAGTACATACCAAACTTGGTAGCATTTGCAAGGTTAAATTCTAAGCAGCCAATACCCTGCTGCAGGGAAGGCACTCTATAAACTGAAAATAAATAAAAAAAACCCAATAAAATATAAAGCTCAAGTAAATGGACAAGCCTACAGTACTACTGGGAAGAACCCAACATATGACCTAAATTCTGCAACACTAAATTTCAAAGGGAATTTTGCAAAAGTGAAAGCCACTGGAATTGTTTTATGGTGTTAACAGATTATTATTTAAATTCCGTTTTACTAACCCTCTAGCTACCTTTGTTAGTAGGAAAGAATTGACTCTGATGCAGGTATTTCTACTATTTTAGGGAGACCTTCTGTATTTCTTCATTTTCTCATTATAATCTCGATTTTCTGAGACCTATATATCTATAGCTAGGAGAAATGTAATGTAAAATTATTCGATTGATAAAATACATCTTGCCTGTCAGAAAATGTCTCTTTATCGGTGGGAGGAAGCTACAGCTGGAGAGAGATACATTCCAGTGTGTGAGTAACAGGTTGTGCTATGAAGAGAAATTTGAGAAACCTGAAGGTCATTAATATGGGCTGGCTGACCGAGACACGGTACATGATGTGCTGCATAGGCAACATCATGTTTGTTCACTGTCATCTCACAGGACGCTTGGGAACTCCAGCCAGCAGTAACTGAGGAGGGAGAGATGAATGCAGAATTTTGTGGTGCCCATGTTTAAGGGGCTTGCAAAAATCATTGTTTTGTTTCAAAAAGATTGAGTACCTTCAGGGTCAGGAGACTGTAATTCTTCAGTCATTAAAACAAAAAAATAATAAAAAAATGCAGGAATGATCCTTTGTTCCTGACCTGGTCTTGCAAAACTCTTGGTTTGGGAAATGATGCATATCTGTGGCTGGGTCTGGATTGGTTTACAGGGATCTGTCACTATAAGCGTTATCAGTAGCTATAGAAGTATTCCATAAATACAGGTAGAAGTTATATAAGCATGCTCTGAAGAAGATCTGGACAGGTCAGGATAGACAACAGTCAGGACAGATGTTCCTCCTAAAATGAGGGTTTATGACCTGTTGTTATCAAACTTAGCACTGGGCCAGAAACTCCACTAAATGCTGGGCTAAACATGGAAGTTTCAGATTTAAAACTTTGTTAAGCCAAACAGTTATAAACAGTCATAAGCTAGAAGCTAAATTATGCCTTTTTTAAGTTTATTAGGGCCTGCAGAAGGCTTCTTTTCAGAGGAAAGGGAAGGAAACTCACTGTAATAGTGTTTGCAGAAAATTGGAAAACTTCAAAGCATCTGATGTAACTGGAGACAGGAGCTGAGCCTAAGAGACTAAGCCCACTCCCGTGTATAGCTCTGATATATGTTTTCGTGTTTGAAGTCAGGAGTAAGGAACTCTCTGTTCATCCATGCCGGCCTTCCATCATACTTGCTTGACTTCCTGCATGCAGGAATGGGCTGGCTTGTGCTTCGAGGAGGTTGTCCTTGAAGGTCAGCCAGCTCTTACAGCCTTTCCTTTATTTTCCACAGCAGTCTTCAAAGAGATTCTACCAAGAAGACCCCTGAACAAGCTGAATTCTGCTCTCTTAAAGTGCCAGCCTGTAGTTGTACTACTTGTCTTTCTCAGTTCTCTCAGAATTTTAATCTCCACAATCTTTTGACTGCCCTTTATATCCCATACTTATTCTTTGTAAGGAGTCCAAAGGACTTGTCACCCTCATCAAGAAATTACGAGCAACACAGAGCAGAAATCTGGGTTGACTGTGCCCAGCTGTTTTACCCTATCTGCAAATACCAGTGTGGTTCTCATCCCCAGTGAGTACCAGTGGGGACTAGAGCTAGAGTACCACCAGCTCATGGATCTTCCTCCAGCTTTCAAATAAAGGCTTCTTCTACTTCTCCTTACTGATCGGGAGGTCTGTAGCTGGCACGTAGCACAAAGTCACCTGTGTTGGACTGTTCTCTGATCCTTACCCATAAAGTCTTGACTGTCTCATCACTCATCCCAAGCAAAGCCGTGTGTGTTGCAGACAGCTTTTTGCATAGATTGGAGTCCATCCATATTTGTTACCCAGCCTGGCTTTTCTTAAAAAAATTTGTGCATCATGTGAGCCATCCCACTGTGCTTCTGTAATCCCTGTGAGATGCCACCGAACAATCTCTTTTCTATGGTTGTTTTCAGGCCCCGGGTACTTTATTTAGGTTCCTCTGGGATTTAGAGTGCTGCTTGATTTAGAGTGCTGCTGCCTTCTCATTCCTTCTTTCCTTCCCCGAGTGTTCAGCCCTCTTTCAGCTGTATGTTTCTTGTTCTTGTCTCTGTTAAGTAAATGGTAGTACTAAGTGCGTTTTATTCTCTCATTGAACTAGTTATGTTGTACTAAAGGAGCTGGATACTCCAGCAGCCCTTAAGTGTGTTAGTCTTTTGAGCCTTCAGGGAGGCCTGGCTGAGGTGTTAAGCCTTAGCACTGCACCACTTCAAGTTCCCATGCTGTGATGCTTGCTTTCTGAAGGTACTTGTAGGTGGAATTGGTCCTCACATTGCTTGGCAGTAGGGTCTTGCATAGATGCCCTCAATCCTGGGGTGCCGGTATTCCCAAGGATGCTTTTGCAGTCATCGCTGACAGGTGTGGGGACCTAGTTCTGTTAGCTCAGCAGCAGCCTGCACAAGGATGCAGGATAAATTGACGGGTATGAAATTGATGGGATGCTTCAGCAGCTGAAAAAGGGGGGTCTGATACTGTTGGGTGTACAAGAGAAAGGGAAAACTTGGAGGCCTTCAGCATTGAAGGGCACACCAGGCACACATTATTGAGTACTGGGAGCAGAAAAGGGGCAGGAAGGTGCTCAGTACAGGTCTGAGCTGAGGAAGGTCAGTTGCAGAGCAGTGTGAAGATGTCATACCCATCAAACAAAGCCTGACGAGAGAACATTACCTGGAGAGTTTTGATCAGGCAAATTAATTTCATGGGAATGTAGTGGTTTATATCATGTGCTTCTGTCACCTTTTGAAATCTGCTATCAAGTGCCCTAAAACCAGGCTTACCATTTTATGGACCTATGGCTGTTAAACGCTGTGTTTCCATTTTAAAGGAGAAGTGTTGGTTGTTGTCAGAAAGCCATGCTCAGTCCTCGATCACATAATTATCAGCATCACTATGTGAGTTTGGTATGGTAGGAATTTTGAATGCTATTGTTATTTCTAAAAAGTGCCTTTAATTTATATTTAATTTAAATGTGCCTTTAATTTATACTTTGCCACTGCATGAAAAACTTGCAGAATGCCATAAGGTTTATAAATTATTAAAGCCTCATAATCAGTGTGTTATGTGATAGTGTCAGAAAACTACCACCAAGAAAACCTTTTTTGAACCAGTACTTTTCGAATTTCTGAAAAAAAGTCAAAGTAAAAATAAAGGTGCCAGGCTGTCTGGTAAATAAATGAGCTGTATTGCCCATATTGAAAATCTTGTTGAAGTTGCTGTAGAAATGCTCCAAAATCGTGTGTAATACTGTGAAAAAGGCAGGAGCTGCACTTTCTTTAAAATAGAAATGTTTTGCTATCATGTCTGAGTAGAATAACCTTGCCTATGGGATTAAATGGGCTGGATTTCAAGTGAAAGGTTTTCACCCTGTATTTTTTTTCCAAAAGAGCCTGAAATGTTTCAGATCAAAGTACTTCAAATGTTTTGTACCCCTGCAGATTTTCTGTGGCAGTCTTATGTTGTCAGCCTTACACCTGCAAGAGCATATTTAGCTTGCTGCCTTATGACACTACTCATGAGCAAACAATATGTTGGGGTCACTGCTATTTCTAAGAGCAGCGTTATACGTGATAGCAAAACTTCCACTGAAGTGGATCAGTGGGAGCTGGCTCAATGGTTACTGCATCTGCTTTCCACTGTTCTTTCTATGTAATATTCTGACATTTTTGAATGTTACCGTTCTGAATGAGCAGTACCCAGTTCATTTGTAGTACAATCCTGAAAATATATTGCCTTTTCTGTGGATCAGACAAAATTATTACACTGCTGAACTCTGAAGGTGGTTCATGCTTCTCACAGAGATGGTTCTGAGTAGGTCAGGTACCTTCCCTGTCCAAGCTCCCGATGAAAATGTTTGACTTAAATTCCAAAGTCAGGGTCTGAGTCTGCAGAGGGTATTAAGTACAGGGTGAAAGAAGAAAAACAAAACAACACACACACACACACACACACACAAACCCAGACCAAAAAAAACCACAACAAACCAAAACAATCCCAACACCACCAACAACATAAAAAAAACCCAAACACACACCCAAAACCCAACCCAACCCAAACCAAAAAAAAACAAAAAACAAAATACCTGACTCCAGCAAAATTCACATGGCCCATTTGAATGCCAAATCAGAGCTTCTTTGTCTTGTCATTTCCACAAAACAAAATCCAGCTCTGCATTATGAAGCCCAGCACAGAGTCACATCAGGAGGAAGTGTGAAGGAGTTGCATATGGATTTGCTTTGCTAATGCAGGGTCTTGGTCCCTGTTACATGCTTTTTGTGTATGTCTGCTCTGAGCTTGACATTGTTTCAGTGCTTGAATTGAAAGCTTCCAGACCCATCAGGAGCCACTCCATCTGAAGATGTTCTGGATTGCTTCATGTCAAATTCTACTCTGTAACAAGTTGATAATAATCTCCAAATTGTGTAGCTGTACCTGTTCCTAACTTGTAAGAATTACCATGTCACTTACCTGAGGACACCCCTAGGAGGAAGCTCTCCTCAATGTGGAGGAAGATTTCAGGTCACAGCTTTGAGGGATATGTCTGACTTTTGTAAGCACATAGTCTCAGTTTCTAGCTTCAATGCAACAACTCTGACAGTGTTTGCAGACTTGTTTGCTGGGCTTGTGACTGTAGCACTTCTGATTGTAAATGTAACACTTAAAGCATTTGATGTAGTAATAGGTATGGACCATCTAGCACGCTCCAAAACATGCAAAGGGTGTGTATATACGGGAAGCCCAATGACCTATTGTGCAGTCTTTCACATGCAATCTGTAAAAGACAAATAAGAGAGTGTGAGTAAAAGAAAGATACAGACCCTCTGGAGATATGAGTAAGAAAACTTTTCCTGTAGGAGCAGGATATTGGCTGGAAGCAGAGACTTTCCAAAGCCAGGATGCCTGTTATCTAGGTAAGAGAGACACTGCCACAACAGCCCAGATATGGCAGTCTGAACACTGAGTAGCAGTTACATGTATGAGAAGTCTCACTGAGTGCTACTTAGTCATGCATCTCGAAGTTAGTATGAGTAGAATATGATGAATTTGGCCCTAGGTTAGTAACATAAAATTGTAGCTCTCTAAAATGGATCTGAACAGAGAAGTATGGTCCAATGCTGTACTGGCTCTGACAGTTTGCTGGTTTGAGGGGGTTTGAGATTTTGACTTTGGCATTTTTTTTTTTTTTTAGACGTGGGGGATGTATGGGGAGAATAACAACATGATTATTTTTCTTACAAATCAACTAAGAAAAGAATTAGCCTAGAAGAGGGGGAAAAGAATCTGCTCCTCTAGATATTATCTGAGATGGTGCCTTATTCCTCTAAGAAATAGAGCTTTCCTGTGTTATATTATATAGTAGCCCCCCAAAAAGATGCATATCTTTTGCCTGAGGTGAGCAACTCCTGAGATTTCTGAAGTCAGGCTAGTACATTAACACCTTAGATTTAGGTAGTGCACAGCTACAAGCAAATGTCTTTGGATGATAGAAGCAAATCAGACACTGCTTTTTTATGTCACAAGGGATTATTCTATTTTAGTGCTATGCCCTTTGGCTTTACAAATGCACCTGTAGTGCTCTTGTGGTAGTGCAAAGAATCTTGGTAGCATTAATTTACTATAGTTGTTTTGTCTTTGTACATAGCAAATGTTAGAACTGGCTATACACAAACAGCTTTTCAAACCTTACATGTATTTTTTGCAGCAATTCATAAATCAGAAAGGCTTCTGTTCTTTAATGCTAGCACTTGAGTTCAGCAATGTACTTTTCCATTCACAAAAGGTGGGTTTTGTGGAAACAGGAGGAATTTATGGCTGTATCTAGGCATAAGGAAGATGGGAGATAAATTGTAGGAAATCCAAAAGTGGATCATAAGATATAGATCTCAGCTGTGCCTTTGTGAACCTGAAAAATTCTCATCTGATTTCATGTAATCTGCTGCATTATTTTTTATTAGAATAAATGGCTCTGAGAGTTCATGGTGTTTACATGGCACTGTCATCATACATTAACAAGTTATTACCCGTTATCTGGCATTTTGGGGACAGAGATACTTGTCTATCAAATATTGTGGAAAATAATTGTCACTCTGAATCTTTTGAAGAGATGAGTGGGAGCTAAATGTTTGTGATATCAAGGGTTTATTTCTACCAATATCCCTTATTTACCCTAGCTACAGAAAGGAATATTCAGTCGTGTGTATCGTGTCGTGTCCTCCCCCCCCCCCCCCCCCCTCTTCGGTGTGCGGGGTGTGTTTGTTTGTGTTGGGTTGTTGTTTTTTGTTTGTTTTTTTGTTTTTAATAACATTATTTAATCAAATGAATTTTCATACAATAATTAACAATATTTTGG
>JANHFX010017887.1:16063-26601 GCA_027560015.1 Chloroceryle amazona | reverse complement strand
GGGAGCTAGTCGCTGGCGGGCTGAGGGCAGAGTGTGTGTTTCGGGCGGTTCATGCCGCCTGTCACCTCTGCCCCGCGAGGCCCATAACATCCAAACTGCAGTTACAGCCGCTTCCGCGCCAGGCCCGGCGAAGGCGCTGTCACCGGAGACGGTCTCCGTGGCTGACCCAGAAGGGTGCTGGGCGCTCTGGCGGCGGTTGGGCGCCGAAACAGCGCCTGGCGGCTTCACTGCGGCCTCGGCTGACAAGCCGCCGCCTGCGGGCCGGTGGAGGGTGGCCGGAAGGGCCTGAGGGTTTTCCCGTTAACCCCGCGGCACACGGGGCAGTGGGGCTCAGGCCGCTGCTTCATCTGAGTATGGCGGGCCCAGCAGCGCTCTGACGGTGTGTGTAATTCTGTGGCCTTCGCAAATAGCAGCTGTCAGCCTCCTCGGCGCGGTTCGTGTTACACAACCTGCTTGTTGTTGGTCCTGCGCGCCGGCGGACTTGGGCAGATACACCTTCAACTCTCGGTTTGCCACGTTGAACAGGAAGAGTCTTCAGAGCCCGTCAGTTCTGGGGAGAGACGTGTCTCATGCTGCCTCCACACGCTCGATTTCTCTTTTTCTGGTAACGATCTCTCCATGTGCACTATAGGTACCTGTGGCACACGTTCACAGGGATCCCCCCACCGAAGGTGCTTTTATCATGTGAGATAGGTCATCGGAACCTGAAATTACTTAGTCTCTATGTGACGTTATCTAAGAAAATGACTTTCTTTCTAGTTTACATTATAGCATTAGTTAAATGCAACATACATTGATCTGCTTTGAGCCTAGTATAAAGTGCAATATAGCTAGTATAAAGTGAAATACTAAGGGTTTATTGTATATACAAACTTTCAAATTGAATATGTTCCAAAAGAGAAACCGATTTTGAACATTATTTATAAAAATAAAAATTGATAATTATCTTTTGAACGACTGTATATTTACACTGCCTTTACATATTCCTCATATTCTGTAATGAAATGCAAACATTTTATGCCAGGACAAAAAGAATAATGAAAAAATGAGTAAGCTAAAATTGATTTGCTCTCCTTTTGTTTCTTCTTTTCAATTCTGTTATGAGTCTTTGAGGTGTGTGTTCTCTAGGGCCTTTGGTGGAGCTATAAAGGCTGAAATACATTAAATACTTCTCTTGCTACCATCACAGTAAGAGAGGAGGCTTTAAACTGACTGCATGGTAACACAAGGACATTGTCAGCCACTACACAGGGTAGGTGTAACAAGATAGTAACACCTTTTCAGCAGAATGTTTTTTAACACAGCTCACTTTTTTTTTTCTCTATCTCCTTTTTAAATCAACTTTAAAATCAAATCACCACAAGGTTGGGGTTTTTTTCCAATTTTCTTCCTGTGATTTTCTGGTTTCAAAAATTCTCTCTCTTTTCCAAGGCAAGCATCTTTAAAAAAAGAAGTGCCATCTCATGATGGCACAGAACTGAGCTATTGGGAGGGTTCCACTAATTTCTTCAATGCCAATGTAGGCAGAGTCTTTCAACAAGGTGATAAAATGCTGATACATTGTTGAGATTATACTAAGAAATTAAATTGCTGTCTAAAGTGAAATTCAGTTAAACACATTTGCATCACACAAATTTTCCAGCATTGAACACTTGATCTCATTACTTCTGACAGAAGCAGCAGGGAAATCACTGCTAGAGATCTGATTATTGTTCATTGAACTATTCAGTTAGTTCTTTACACTTTCAAAAGTCACATAACTGTAGTGACTCATCTCAATTTAATAGTCTGGATACTTCTCTCTTGCTGTGACCCATATTGTGACAGTCACTTTATAGTCACAATTGCTTGTCACATGTATAGAGAACTTACCCAACTATAGCACCTATGTTGTGGTTAATTTAACATTTAAAAAAAAAAAAAAAAAAAGCACAATGGACAGTTTAATAGTTGTTACAGAGACCTTTGTACACAATGACAGAGCAGCTATACAAAGATTACAACTGCACCATCTGCTATCTTTCCTAGCAATGTTTTTATCACGTTGTTCCTTTATGCATGAGCTACTTAGTAATAGTCCAGATCTTGAAAGTTGTTTCCACTGGAAAACAACCCATTTATTTTCAGGAAACAGTTGACTAGTGCCCTGACCACAAGAGAAAACCACAACAGCAGAAGGCAGTTTCTTTGCGTATAGTTCCAAGTTTCTTTCCAGTCACAACTCTTTCCAAAAGGTTCCTGAATTATTTTCCTTAAAGCCTTCCCCTTTCTTCCATGTTTTTTTTCTAAGTGGCATTTTTGAAAATACACTATATGCAGTCAGATACTGCACTGCTCTTAAACATGGCTTCTTTTTGAGTGTTAGTTACTAGTTCTCCAGTTGTAAACCAGTTGTCAAAATGAGGAAAGGAATTAGATTGCTCCATATGCTTAACTGGATAAAGAAGTTATTGCATATGGTAGCAGGGTAACAGGTTTTCTCCCATGATGCAGGGTAGTATTTGCTACTGTCAAAAGCTGAGGTGCTATAGAAGTACGCCAATATCTATTCAAGCAAAGTCTTTCAGGAACTTTTTTATTTTTTTCTGTGTATGTCTATTTGAATTTTTTCAAGATGCTTGATTGAAATGATTTTAAAAATCAAGTGTTGCATTTATTTTGTAAATTACATAACTTCTTAGAATGTCATACAAAGCAGAATTAGACCTCTGAAGGAATTTAAAGTTTATGTACTACAGCAGCAGTTGCACTTGTCTGCCGAATTTACCACACTGACAAAGCTTATTTATTTCTGCTGCCTGTTTTCTGAAAAGTCAAAAATATTGCATTTGTACCTCTTAATGATTAGATAACTGCCTTTCATACCACATTTGTGATTATTTTTCCCAGGCTGTACAGCAGACTGCCTGTTCACAATATCCAGCATTTGCCAGTATCAGTAGTTCTGGAAGCTCATTTGAAGCCTATTGGATATAAATTATTGTGAACTAGCAAAATTTAAAACTGTTACTTCTTCAGATCTTTTCTATTTCTTGTTCTACTAAGGATTCTTTTACCTTTTCAAACTCAGAAAAATAACAGCTAATAATCTTAAACTTTCGAGTCCCATGGTGAAAATGCACATCTTTTTACTAAGAATATCTGATTTTCATACTATTTTTCCTTTCATTGCCATCCTTTCTTTGCCTTAATTAGTACAGAACATATTCTACTTTACCCACTTCACACCAGGTTTAAAGGTAAGGTCATTCTCTTTCCCTACATAAAGACTTGTCAACAGCCACCACTCGTTGGCTCAAACACCAATGTCATGTCATACTCTAGAAAGCATCAGAAAACAGTTCAGATCCATGGATGAAAGGGACTGTGGCTTTTAAAATTAACAATACAGCTTGGGGAACAAAGGCAACGTTCAGAAGATAAAGAATGCTTAGCCATTGGTTGTATGACTAAGGGTAGGTTTTAGTAGAGAGATGGAACATACAGAAGCTACAAGCTATTTATTAAGAATTATGCAATGGAATACACAGATTCAAAACTGAAGGGAAAAAAAAAAAAAAAAAGACTTCTTATCCCAGAAGACAAGACAGAGTTGAAGTTATTTGCAGAGATTTGTGTAAACCGGGAAAAGAAACTACGATAGTTAGGACAAAAGAGGCCTTTTATGTTCTGCGGAGAAAATCAGATGGTAGTAAAAGATAGTAAAACATTATTTTTAATAAATGCTCATTTTATATTTATCAGAGTTGTTTTTTTTTTTTTTCTTACATATTTGTAAAGAGAGGCCTGATAACATCACATTATTTTAAGAAAATTTTATTCATATAAATTATTATATATATTCCTATAGCTTTATTCATACACACTGTAGTGTGTACACAATGTATTTTGCATTAAAAGCTGTACAAGTTTTCTCTTAAGACTGGTTTCTGACTTGCGAGATTCCCTCTCGGTGGTTCTGCTAAGGTTAAGCATCGTATTTCCTTTGCACACATACTCTCCATTCATCTCTGCGGTCTGTGTGTGTTCGATAACCAGTTGTCTTAAGTGTTCTTCCTGACAAGTGAGATACTGCATCCAGTAGCAGGGGTGCAGCCGTGGAGCTGGAAGTAGAGGCTGTCAGGATGCCTTTTTGCTGGGATTGTTGGATTGTGGGGCTGTTCTGTTGAATATCAGAGCACAGAAAAAAAAAAGAGACCTTAAGGTGACCACGACACAGAAATAAGCAAATTGATTAATTGCATGATTCCAAATAAAGTTGTAAATAAAAAATAAGGGAAAAAGCAATAAAATACATTTTTTAGGGGTAGATCTGCTTTAAAGCAGCTCCTTGGAGAAGGACCCTGGTGTCCTGGTGGACAGTAAGCTATCCATGGAACAGCAATGTTCTCTTGTAGCCAAGAAGGCCAATCATATTCTGGGGTGTATAAAGAAATGTGTGTCCAGCAGGTCAATGGAGATTCTCCTCCCCCTCTACTCTGCACTAGTGAGACCACATCTGCAGTATTGTGTCCAGTTCTGGTCTTCTCAGTTCAAGAGGGACAGGGAAATACCAGAGAGAATCCAACAGAGAGCTACAAAGATGGTTAAGGGGCCAGAGCATCTTTCCTCATTATGAGGAAAGGCTGAGAGCCTTGGGACTGTTTAGCCTGGAAAAGAGAAGACTGAGAGGGGATCTTGTTTACAAGTATCTGAAGGGTGGGTTTCGAGTAGAAGGGGACAGTCTCTTTAGTTATGCCCTATGAGAGCATGAGAGGTATCAGTGACAAGCTGAGACAGGACGTTCCACCTCAACACGAGGAAAAAACTTTCCTGTGAGGGTGACAGAGCACTGTTAACAGGCTACACAGAGAGGTTGTGGAGTCTCCTTCTCTAGAGACTTTCAAGACCCACATGGATCTGTTCCTGTGTGGCCCTAGGTGTTCCCGTGCTGGCAAGGGGACTGGACTCAATCTCCAGAGGTCCCTTCTAACCCCTACCATTCTGTGTTTCTATGATTCTAAATTAGTTTGTGAATTAAGAGTACATGATACATCACTCTGGAAAGCAAAAATCACATTAAAGACTGAAAAAGATTCAAAGTTTGAATCTGATATTGATTGAAGTCCTTCAGGCTACTGGAGAAGAGATATTTTAAACCTAAATGCTTTAGTTTAAATTTATCTGTGTTGCTGTAGTGTGGATTTGTTCCCCTTTAAATGGCTTAAATGACTGCTTGCCACAGAATGAGTGGAATGCACCTTACACAGATGGAAGCAGCCATACAATTTATTAGGAAAGATGAATGGTCTAATGTTAGGTAGATTTTGTAGAGTATAGCAAAGAAACAACAAAGATTAATCAAGGTCCAGTTTGATGGCAATGTCACTATATTACCTACTACAAGGCAAATTGACTCAAAGTAAAAGGATTACAATATTTGTGTGAGTAAATATATGCAACTAAGAAAGCAAAATGGTTATGATATTGTACAAGTAAATGTATGTGTGTAACGTGTATATATGCAGTAGATGTGTAGTAGTAACGTGTATATATGCAGTAGAATGATTTGGGGCTGAGATAAGGTGATTTTCATGGGGGATGGAGGCGTAAGGTTTGTCCTCCCACTGAATTACTAGGATTTCACAATGGACCCCTTTGCTTTCTAAACTTCTTGGGGAGGAGCCTAGGTGCAGCTAGATGCAATTTTAGACCCAGTCAATAGTTAATGACTAAGAATGTCAGGAGATTGAGAATATTAGAGATAAAGGGAAATCCATCGGGTAACAAGGTTCAGAACAGACCCCCTTGGCTCCTGAACTCTTGGGGAATAAGGTTAGATCTACCTCTAGTCCCAGATGTGGTCAATGGTTTATGTCTAAGGATCTTCAGGTATTGAGACCTCTAGTAAAGTGTAACCTTGTACTTTTGAAGTAAGTGGTAGCAGCAATGCTAATACGTTAACACTGCTATGATAATTTGGAAGCTAATAATGCCAAATCAAAATAAAGAAACAATCACGGTAAATGCAGTGATTCACATACAATCTAACAAAATTACTAAGCAGAAGCAAATCACACATGCATGTGCACACACATACACAGCTAGGAGTAAAATGGTATCATTCTTCAGATTAAAGTAAATTTGAGCACCCACGGATCTACAGGATCTTTTGCAAAGAAATCCTGGAGATTGTAAATACTCACATCTCCCTTTGTCAGTTTAATAAAAGCAGACAGTGATTCCCTTCATTGGTCTTCACAGAAGGAGAATGAGTCCCTTCCTCAGCTTTACCAGTAGGTGGTCAAAGCCTGGCCTGAGAGATGTCCCAGCTCAGGGAGAGATACCCAGACTCAGCCTGCTGAGACCCCAGAGAGCTTCAATGGGTCTCACTTAGGATCAGTATTTATAGGACTGCAAGATGATTGACTGTGGTCAGTACTAGGCTGGTACTTTTCCACTGTGGCCATTAATCTTGTGAGGTTAGCTTGGCTCTTTCCCCATGGGGTTGCGATCTCCCATTGGTCTCTGTCCAGAGTATTCACGAGTTAGATATAGTTGTGGGGTGCCCAGCCATTCTATCTCACTCACTTATCTCCAGGTGCTGTGGGGAAATTGTTTTGTTTTCAGGTGGATGCACAGGGTCAGAATATACCAGGCACTAGGACCTAACAAACTTTCTCAGTCTCCTCTGCTTTTGAGGCTCCTACATTGCAAAACAAAGCAACAATGGTACTGGCTTCACAATACAGCCTAGGATAGGAGAAGGTTCTACACCATCACAGTTGGACAGATGTAACAAGGACTAGGCATGCCATTCTGATCTTACTCAGCACAATTCTTGATCTAGGTCTTATGAAGATGCAATTTATTTTTTTTAATTATATAGATATGTTAGGTAGTTTTATGTATGATAATATATTATTATATATCTATTACAACTATACATACACAAGAGTGCACTTCCTAAATCATTGAGAAATTCCACTCAACCTCTCTTTCCAGCCTTTTATTATTATCTGTTACAGTCTCTTGCTTTTTTTACCTTAAAACTATTCTACTAAAATGTCTTCTGCAGTTTATTAATTTCTAGGGTGGCATAATCACCTCTGGAAAATCCATTCTGCATTTTATTCCACCTATTTTTTTCCCCTCAGAATTTATTATTATCACAGGCACAAAGCTGCCTTTCTCTTCCCCCCCCCATCTATAGATACCAAACTTACTAACCTCCAGCTATATAATACTATGTCTGCAGTCTGAATGAGTGGGAACCTCCAGAGCTATGATGTGGAGTGCTCATAGGGATGCTGGCCGTGCATCACTCAGCTTTACAGTAGCTCCATTCCTAGCCTCAGCATCCTGCTGACACAGACAGGACTGTTCCCAGTGCTCCTCAGGGAGAGAGGTTGGTTGTGTAGAGAGAAAACTGCAGTTGCAAAGCTCAATCCTGGCCTAAGCTACAATAGACACAAAAAGCTGTGCCCCTGGCACTTGCCACTGACTTTGGTGTACAAGAGAGGAGAGGAGGGGAGGGGGTAATACTTCAGTTGGAAGTGACCTACAGTGATTATCTGGCATCACTGCCTGACCAATTCAGGCTGACCAAAAGCTAAAGCGTGAAGGACATTGTCCAAATGCCTCTTAAACACTGACAGGCTTGGGGCATTGATCAGTTATCTAGGAAGCCTGTTCCGGTGTTTGACCATTCTCTCAGTAAAGAAAGGCATCCTAATATCCAGACTAAACCTCCCCTGACACAGATTTGAATCACTCCCACACACCCTAGCACTGGATACCAGGAAGAAGAGATCAGCAGCTTTTACCTCTAAACTTGAAATGTAGAGTCGGTTCTTTCCAAATTTGGACATTGACATTTTCTAGTGTCTCCAACTAGAAAATGCAAAGCTCTTTGAAATTGCTTCCATGTGAAGTATTCTTATTCTACATTTTATTTCTATAAACTTTATAGACAAAATAATCTTCTTCAACACTGAGGCACAGTAAAGAAAGATGGTGCTTAGGAGCAATTAGCTAAGTGGACCATATGGGATGCATGCAAGGATACTGCTGGAGTTGTTTTAAGACTATTCTCATTTTTGAAAGATTGCAGTGACTAGGGAGGTTTCTGATGACTGGAGGAATGAAAGTTTCATGCACACCCTCAAAAAAAGGCATTAAAGCAGATCCAGGGAAATACAGACCCATTATTCTCTCTTCCTTTCCCAGGAAAACTATGGAGCAAATCCTCTTGGAAATAATTTCTAAGCAAAAAGAAAGGACTGTGTACAAGCCAACTTGGATTTACTAAGGTCAAGCTATATCTGGCCAATCTGATAGCCTATGATGAGGTGATTGCTTCAGTAGATGAAAAGAGTGCAACAGATGTAATTTATGTTGTTAAATTCTGCAATTGGCATGTAATAGCCCATGCACTGGTACATGCTAGAAGTCAACTGGCAAGAAATCAGCTCTGTATACAGGACCTGGTGAACAAATTGAGTAGAAAGATTGCATCAGAAAAAGAGCAGGCAGCAGGTCAAGGGAAGTGATTACAGACCACATCTGGAGCACTCTCTAGTTTTAAGCTCCCCAGAAGAAGAAAAATATTGACAAACTGGAATGAACCCCAGTGGAGGATCACTGAGATGATTAGAGGCTTGTAACATATGGCATATTGAGAGATCTGTGTTTCTTCACCCTCAAGATGAAGCTGAAGAGGGAATTTTACTGCTGTCTCAGCTACCTAGCAGGAGGAGGTAGAGAGAGATTTTTGGAGGTCACAAAAAAAATGGAAGTTACAGGCAAATAGCATCCAGGAATATTCTAACTACCAAGAGAATTCACTGAGAGGACAGTCAAACCCTAAAACTAGATTGAGATTACTATATTGAGCATTCCCATATATCTAATGTTGTGGTATCTGGTTTTCTTCAGCTACACTTTGAAAGAGTTCTCATTTGAATCAGAAATTGAAGCAGGCAACTCGATCTTCTGGCACTGTCCCTATCGTTTCCTGTCAGACTACTATTTAACCACTATTACCTCACAAGGATGTTTTCCACCGATAAGTAGCTTGTGTTGTTATTGAGATAATTATCAATGCATTGAGGACAAAACACACTAGAACAGTATCTATCAAAATTACAGCATTCATGCAGGTGATCATCGAGACGAAAAATAATGCCTACAAAGGCTTGCTGTGGTTACCTGTAGGATAAATCCCTATCAATAAAAATCAAATCAGGTTATAATTGTAAATTTACATTGGACATTAAAAGGTGGATACTTAAACACCCCAATACTTCACTTGATACTTTGAAATATTGCACTTAGGCAAGTTAGGTGTGATTTACTTAATCTGCCTGTAGATAGCAAAATTGCATGCTGATTTTGCTGCCCCATGCACCCTTTGCTGACTATGCTCTCACCTTTAGAGAGCTCTACATTTAACCTATTTAGGTATCTCTCTTAACATATGATTAGTTTCCTGAGAAGTGCAAAATCCCTTTCACTGACTGTAAGGGAAGCCTCTACTCACAACGTAAAAGTCTGTATTTGTTTAGATGTGTCCCCCTCCAGTTATTAAAAAAAAAAAAAAAAACAAAAAAAAAAAAAAAAAAACCACACACCAAATTTCAGCCTGATTTTAAGATTTGAATTCAGCTTGCAAACTCTTATTTATAATACAGTGGGATTACACAAATACATCAAAAAAAATGTTGTTCCAAATACATTCCTATGTTCTCCAGTTTAATAACCTTCCTCCCCCATACTTACAGAAAATACTTGTTGGGATCTTGCTGTATCATTAAGCAAATCTATTGTTTTGCATACTGCCTCTCAGTAACTATTTAAGTTATGTTGTACATAGACAAATAAAACAGAACAACAGGAAAAAAAACAAAACAAACAACAAAACAATGCCCCCCCAACAATAATAATAAAAAAATAAAAAACCACACACACAAAATAAACAACAAAACAAACAAAAAAAACCAAACCAAAAGAAAACAAACAAACCAACCAAACCACAAAACCACCACACAAAACCAAAACTACCACCAGTGTTAATGCTGCACAAACACCCAGAAGCCTAAGTGATACAGGTAAGGTCATCTATGAAACCTTAGTCTGGCCCTTCCAGATACAAATATCTAATTACACAAGATTCCCCCCCCCCATCATGCTTGTAAGGCTAAACAATGCTTAACTAAAGGATTACTTCATACTACTTATGGCCAAAGAAGATCTTAAGTGTAATTCAGAATGTGTACTCAATACAGAATTACACATTTTTCTACTATTTCTTCTGCAACAATACAGATGGGCCTCATTATTTCATGTTTTACTGCTTATCTTCACAACTGCCCTCCTTATGTGAGGGCTTGAATGGATTTTTATGCACACAATTGAAAACCAGGGAGATTAACAGTCAAGAATTAACTGGTTTTGTGTATCAGTCTGAAATAGAAACATAAAAATGTCTGGGTTGGAAGGGGCCTGTAGAGGTCATCTAGTCCAACCCCCCTGCTGAGAGCAGGGCCATCTTCAACTAG
>JANHFX010017887.1:0-15963 GCA_027560015.1 Chloroceryle amazona | reverse complement strand
CTCCCCAGGCAACCTGTTCCAGTGCTCCACCACTCTTGTGGTAAAGAACTTCCTCCTTATTTCTAATCTAAATCCACGCCTTTCTAATTTAAAACCATTAGCCCTCATCCTTTCACTCCAGGCCTTTGTAAACAGGCCCTCTCCAGTCTTTTTATAAGATCCTTTCAGGTACTGGAAGGTGGCTGTTAGGCCTCCCCTGAGCCTTCTCTTCTCCAGGCTGAACAATCCCAGCTCCCTCAGCCTGTCCTCACAGGAGAGGTGTAATGCTTCAGGACTGTTCAGAAATGTAGTACTACATATGTATTTAAGTACAATATTTACAGGCTTCAGTTGAAACTGACTGCTTAGCACTTCTGAGAATCAGTTTGAAGGAAACCACATGTAACTTCATACCTGATTTTGGATATCCAGTAACAGACTATCTTGTTTGACTATCTTTCCTCAGCATTATTTAGGAACTACATGACAAAACAATACAGAGAACCAGTTTTCTGCTGCAATAATTGCAAGATCATGCTCTGTCTGTTTTCCTTAAATATTTAATTTCTGCTATATGCTAAGGAATCCTAGAAATATTACCCATTTACAAACCCTACATACCCAAGCCCTTAGGTCACAGCACAAAATGGTCTAGTAAACAAGGTATTACCATGTAATTAAGTATTGCCGCATCGTAACTCCCGAAGAAAAGATGAAACATCTACATAGTCATTCTAAGTATTTAAAATTAATATGTAACATTGTCTTCCATGGCAGGCTTTAGCCTTAAGCAAATATAAGAGAAATTCTATATCAGCTTTTCTTCCCTTTTATTTGTAAATTCATATAAAGTACACTGAACACTATTTAACCTGCTTTATATACTTCTATCTTCATTTTGAGTATAGTCAACATTTTAGTCCCGAAAACCTACCAGTTTAGACAGAGAAAAACATTTTCTGCTCCTTAGGGATTTATGCCCAATCGTGGAAACAGTTCAGAAGTTGACTTTATCTTTGCTCTTTTTAAAGTTCTTAACCTAAATGCATCCCTCCTTACCCAAATCTTGTGAAGACAGCAATATCTGATGTAGAAAAATTTTATATAAATAAAAAATTCACAGGCATTTTACTTTCAGTTGTTTTGACAGATTCCTCCTAGTTCCATGAGTGACTAAACGCTTAACGCAATTAGATACTAATCTGTGTTAAACCATTATTTGCATCAGCTGGCTGTACTGCCAAGTTAGAGAATTTTAACATCTTATCTTTGCAATTGTTCCTAAAGTCTAGTCCACTTGGGCAATAGAAACATTGCTGACTTCAGACATCCTTCCAAAAGAAAAGGCCTTAATTTCCTCAGCCAAATGAAGCTATATTCCTTTAATCAAAATAGCCTCTAAATCAAGTTTAACTAGTTTAGTTTTTTGCTTGGAAGTTAATTTTACTACCTTAGAGACTAAAAGAGAATTAAATTCTAATGCTGCTGATGCAAGTGTTGTCCAAGCTTGACAGATGCCTATACTCTTCTGCATATACTAGAAAGACAGTTTCAAGAACACTATGCAAGTAACCCATTTTAGTACTGGGGAAGAGAAGTCAAGAGTAAGCTACTTAAAGAAATACTGTATGTTCTACTATTAATTTTTTCCACATTTATTTATGAGTAAAACAAACAGCAAACATTACAGCAAAGGGGACATTCAGGCCCAGATTTAAAAAGAGAAAAGACGTGCCTGGAGAGATTCGCAATTTAGGCACCTCAAGATTGCTGACAAAGTACACAAAAATAAGTGAAAGTCATGAGCATTTCAGCAAACTTCGTAAGTGCATTTCAGTATTTATTTAGATGTTTAAGCTCTCGCACTAGATTTTACAAGCTGGTGAACACTGGCAAAATTATTTCTCCCACAGAACTATAACCACACATTCCCAAGACAGTATAAATATATGGTCGAACTAACATTAATACACATCACCATTTTATCAATTACATAATAAAACAAATTATCAAGTATCCAAATATTAAGTTACGCAGCTTGAAAGGCATACAAAATATTACAGAGGTCTGCCCAAATCATAGCAGAAACTCAAGGAGGGAAAACAAAAGAAAAAAAAAAAAGAAAAAAAAAATCACACTTTAAACAAACAATAGTTGGTAAACAACTTTCAATAGGTACAGTAAAAGAAACTACAAGTTTTTTCCAGAAATTTTCCGATTAAGAATTTTTCAGCTACAATAACAAAGCATTTCTAAGTTTTAAAAAAATATTTACTAAAGTAAAGGGCATATTCTATACTTCCTGCACAAGACAAAGGCAACATTTTACTAGAAATATTAAATAGCCCCTCCCAACCTTTTCAGGCCCTCTGTCAAGTTGCACATGAAGTGCTAACATTAATTTTACTGTAAGGCTTTTTGTCTGGAGACATTAAAGACTTGTGTGCTTCTGTACAATTTAAAATATTTTCTACATAAGTAACCAGAGAGTAATGATTTGTAAAATGGAAAGGTTCAGATAACAGAAAAGTACAGACGCTGGGGTAAAAAGTTGCTGTTAATTCATAGTATTAAAAACAGACTGTGCAAATCCTGATAATTCTAGTGCGATTGTGGGAGACAAAACATACAGTGAGCAGGCAAGACTACCTTAGAGGCCGTATTATTCAATATTGAAATGACTGTAGAAAAACAGACAGTAAGGTCCAGATAAGCTGGTAGTTCTCACGTCATCAAAGCTATGCTGATTTAATAAGGAGAAACATGTAGCCGATATGCTGAGTATTTTGGCACCTAATCTCTCTACAGATTGATTTATTTTAGTACCCCAATTTTTATTAGTTGAAACAAGGTGGGTAAGACTCAATGGCATAATTAAAGGATATTTGAACTGGTAATTAAGGAACAAGGAGACAGCTCAGAAACAGCATACAGCAAAAACATTTACTGGATCTCCATACAGATGGATATTGATCTAAACACGTATGTTGTATTTCTACTAAGCCTTTAGCCTATTAAATACTCCTAAGGAAGCTTCCTTTACTACTATAAAAATACCAGACTGATGTCTTCAGCATGCAGTCTGCTTAATCCTAGTTTCCATCTTTTATTCCCAAAGAAGTACTATAGGCTGTTGAGCTTTACTGAATACAACAATTATTTCGGTGACCGTTGGAGTCTTTAAAGCGCAGACGCATTTTGGGGCGGTATTTCTCCAAGTACAGAAGCTGCTTGCTGTTAAAAGCTCCACGTCGCTTCCTAGATGAGGGAGAAAAATATTTTAAACAGAACATTAATCTACTGCTGAGTGAAATATTATCACCAAGTAGAGAAAAGTATTTTTAGGTCACTGGGGGAAAAAAAACAAAACAACCCATTAAGTCAAGACTGTACCCAAAATAAGGATAATTAAAAGTTCAGTGCCAGGAAAGAGGGTGGTAGCTGTCTTTCACAAACACTTCATTGGACCATATGCTCAAGGGAGTACACAGCATTTTAGATAGTCGTTTAGCCTCCAATATACACAAGCCAAGATTTTACACTAAGAAGCAATTTCAAAAGGAATTTATAGAGCAAATGTGAGACAGTCTTCCTAGGAAAGCTGAAGTTATTCAGTCTTTGAAAATAATTATGAAGGATATTGTCACATTAAGAAAGTACATAAACATTGTAACTCCTCATACAAAGGTGAACAGGAAATGAGCTTTCTTGGCTTTTTCAAAACAGGAGTGTGTGAAAGAAGAGTAAATTTTTTTTGAGCATTTGGAACACGTGCTACACTTCCCATTTGTCACTTCGTATGTACCAGCCTGTTAAGATGTGCAAGCTGAAATTAATTCTTTAATGGTTTGGTAGTTACACGAGAAGTATTTTTGATATCACTTATATGAGTTACTGCTTCTTTTAAATATAGTTGAAACTTGCAAAATTAAGGCATTAAGTATTCAAGTTGGAATAAATCCAAAGAAATATTTTTCTTCAGTAGAATACCATAAAAGACTAGGAGGAATTGTTTAGCACACTTTGACCTAACACAGAAGAAAGAATCCACAAACATGAGTGTTAGCTCTAGCAAGTAGACCAAATCAAAATTTCAAAGGTATTCTGCTTCTCATATGTACAAATAATGAAGACAACCCTGAAGACCTAACTGGAAGTTAGGGGGTTAGGTTTTTGTTTGGTTTGGGGAGGGGGGTGTGTCTTTTTCTTTGTTTGGGTGAGGTAGTGTGTTGGGGGTTTTTTTGTCGTTTGTTTGGGTTTGGGGCTTCTTGTTTGGTTGGTTTCTTTTTGTCTTTTTTTTTAAAAAAAAACTGCTTAAATAATTAGTTACTAATTTTGGTTTCTACAGGAATAGATGTGTAACAGATATTTTAACACATAGTATTTTAAAAAGTTCACATGTATTAAACTTAAAAAACAAAACCAAGCAAGAGTTAAAAATGTAAGAACAGGATTCAGAATTTCTTTTAATGCCCAAGGATACATTAACATGTTAAATCTTGGAGACAGCTAGGTATTAGCTTCATACTCACTGTCTTATGAACTGTACTGCATCTTCATACTTCATTCCACATTCTATCAGTGCAAGAGCAACTAAGACTGGAGCTCTGGTAATGACAAAAAAAAAAACAAACCTCAAGAGCAAAACCAAACCAAACCAAAAAAAAAGAAACAACAGACAAACAGATTTGGTTTATCATTTGCTAATACATACTTAGGAAAAAAAAAATAAAATGCCTTTCCCAGATCTCTTTTCTGTCCTGGGTATCTGATGTTTCTTCCCTGGAGAAGCAAAAAAGACAGGCAGAAGGCATTTCTACATTAACTGAGCTATTATACCACTTATTTTGAGATACGCATCCTCATCAAGAAAGGGGCTTAAATCGGCTCTGGTCAACCTTAGCTTAATTCATCTAACTTTAGCTATAGGAGAGGACAACAGGAATAAAATGCAAATAATTTTTATCCATTTGTTTCAAAACCAATTGATTCTGGGGAAGAGATGGTTTCTGTTCCCACAAGCAAGCATCCTAAGCAGCAGTCAGGACCCCAAAACAGAGATCAGAAGAAGAGGCAGGTTGAAGAAGACCCAGCCACGAAATCCTAGAACAAGTGTCAAGTTTTAAGTATAGATGCAACCCCCAGGCTTCTGCACACTCCAAGGATTTCCTTGTTTGCCCCAGTATTCTTCATCTGACAGAATATGATTTTCAGTTAAGAAAGCTTGTTACAAATGAAACTCAAATACAATTTGCAAATTTATGGCTCTAAAAAATAACAAAACAGAACAATCAAGGCTATAACCAATGCCACACCCTAACAGACTTGTGCATCTAGAAGCAATCTTAAGTCCCTAAACACATAAAACTACTTAAAAAAACCTTGCACAACAAAAATCTAGGATCTTCTTTTCAACTAGTTAACTGACTGATTTTGAGGAATAACCAACAGATACCATTGTAAGCAGCTGAAGAGAACTTCTTTTTTGGTAGCATTCACCACTACAGTCAACTGTTGTTACTTGTGAAGCCATAATACAAACAGTGAACAAGCCAGGCTCATGGACAGCAAGACCAGAAATCTCCCATTTTATATTGGACATCCTGAAACCCCTAGATATATTATGGCAACTGCTTTTTGAAAAGATCTAGTTCCCATATACTCTAGAACAATAGCAGCAAAAACATTATGTTCTCACAACTGTTGGAATTGTATTTAAAGACAGCGGAAGCAGACAGAGGGAAATGAGCTAAATGGAGAAGTTATTATCCATAAAAATTTTGAGGCTCAGTGTTAGAAATGAGACAGAAACATTGCTCTGGGACTTTGGAGAAAGCTTTTCATCCCCCCTAAGTAGGTGGTGGATCGAAGTTGATGTGCCAGAACACCCTGCTTGTTTGTGGCTGTTACAGTCCTCTTGGTACAAATGGGGATAAGAGGAAATTTACAGGAGAGTCTAAAAACCAAGCTCACTTAGGAAAAAAAATAAAAAACAATATAAGATAAAAATTATCAATGGAACACTGTTCAATATACTTGATACAAGAGTAATATTTACTTAATTCAGTAGACTTTGTAAGAGCTGAAATAATAGAATCATCTGACTACAAGGTCTTTAGGTCTAATATATACATAAAAATAGTTCAGATGATAGGAAAAATTTAAGTGTAAGGTCATTCCAGTAATTGATATGCAATTTTACATTTGCCTCAAATAAACCTTTGTACCCAATCTTAACAAGTCTGACCAGAGATGGCAATTCAACAGATCATTAAAACTTTACCCACCTCCCAAGACCAGCAACACAGTGTACAGCAATACAACAACCAGGTTCTTCACGAAATTTAACTTTAAGGAGGTTTAGCCAATCATCAACAATCTGGTTGGATGGTGGAGCACCGTCATCAAAGGGCCAATCCTACAATACAGAATGACATACACTGGTAAGGTAACTCTTTATGCTCATATGCTGTGTGCATACACAAAAAAGGAGGGGACACAACAGACAAGAGCCAACAGTTAAGGGAACCACTTAAGCTTATAGTTTTCTAATAGCATAAATATAGCAGTGTATTCTTTCTTATTTGTTTTTGTTGAGCAAATGATTTTGCTCAAAACTGTATTTTTTTCCTGACAAGAGAGAACATCTGTGCAGCTTTTACCTCGATCAGCTGCTGGAATACACTTGTAAAGTTAATAGGGTCGTGTCAAAGTAATATTTTTTTTTTCTTTTTCTTTTTGGGGTGTGAGGTGGTGGACTGGTTTTAAACTCTACTTCTACACTACTTACCAAAACCTGAATGCCTTCTTTTTCCACCGGAGCAGTGTCATAAGTAGCTTCACACACTCTTACCACTGTGGTAACACCGTATTTCTTAAGTTCCTAGGGAGTGGGGGGGGTAAAAAAAAAAAAAAAAAAAGGAGACAACAACCTGCTTTAAGAGTAAACTGCCTTCATTTAACATTTAATTTTTTCAGTAGGTTAGCTTATTAAGTCATTCCAAAATTTTCAGTAAGTAAACTCATACAAACGCTTGTCATCTTGTGAAGAACACAGAAAGCTTTAGTAACTGAAAACCTGTGTGCTAATGCCAGATACCTCTTCTAAGCTCTCAATAAAACTTAACTGTCAGGTATGGTTGCAGATGTTGGATTGGGCTTTATTTTCATTTTAAAATCAGGTCTAGATAATATTGATGAAATAACTAGTCTATCTCCAAAAGATCATCATTCTTAAGGGAACAGAAAGTTTCCTGGTTTGCAAAGCTACATACTTCACCAAAAGCATTCTGAATGAGGTTGTTATCTTCCCCTTCTCTCTGCTTAAAACAACAGGTTTATAAGACCTCTTACTGTTCAGAATTATGGGCACAGGACACTAAACTATTCCAGTTTCCAAGTTTTAACTAGAGAATAATGAAATTGAACTTCGTGTGTTATTACCCTCCTATTATAACAACCAACCAAACCAACCAAAATGGCACTCACTCTTCATTCTCTCTGCAACAACCCACCATTCATGCTGAAACTTGTCATGGCAATGACTGAAGCATAACCTAAGCACACTTTATCTACTTATGAAAGTATCAAGACAAGCAAATCTTACCTCACTATGTTTCTTGTAAATTAGCCCACACTGAATGCAAAATAGACATATAATGCACCAAAAAAATCTTGCTAATGAGGGACTGCATTTCAAACTCAGATCCTACCAAGAGGTAACTTCAGAGGAATCTACTCTTAACATACATCCATACACTTTTAACTGTGCACTTGATAGCTCAAATATACTAGATGCAAGGTTTAAATGATAAATTCAGATACTGACTAAAGCCACCTGGCTTTAGTCAGCAAACAATTTCAGCATGTACCAAAACACTGAGTTCTGGATGCAGAGCCACCACCACTTCACTCAAGTAGACACTATGACACTCAGAGGATTATCTTAAGCTACAGCAGAACCATGATCTGCTAATACTGAAGGGATATAGCCAGTGAAAGCATATTGCAATCCTGTTATTGGTTCCTACGGTTCTGATCCACAGTGTATACTGAATTTATTTTTTTTTTTTAACCACTATACAATAGGTGCAAGGAAATGTTACACCACTTTAGATGAATCTAAATGTGAGTTCCTACCACTAGCAGATCTTCATATTGTTCTACACAAGTCTGCCAGGTATTTCCTGTTTTCAGACCTAAAAATGTACTTAAAGTACAATATACTAGACATTATATATAATTATTTTCTTCACTTTCAGAAGTATGTTTCTGTAAAGGCTGAATTACATGAATAAATTTATCTGTAGTCTTTGAAGCTTGGTATTAGTATCTGAAAAATGTCAATATACAAACAGTCCCAGTGCCTTTTCATATGGCTTCCACAGCCATTATCAACTAGTAAAGGAAATATATAGCATGTTGTTCAGGCATCAAAAACAAACTAACCCACATCAGTAAGAATTGTGTTCTGGCCTTACCTCTATAAATTTATTTAAGGTTGCATTAGTTGGATTGTGTGTGATGAGAAATCTCATGTTCTTGTAGGTGATTTCCACAGGAGCTGGGCGGTTCATTCGGGCCATATTGATTTAGTTAAACATGCAACAAGATTATGAAAGGATAAAAAAAAAATCTAATACAGAAGTGATGTAGAGAAACTGAAGTCTACTTCACTGTACTCCACGTGAAATTCTCAGTGCTTCTAAGTATGAAGTTGGGAGCAATGGGAAATGAAATGAACCTCCTAACAAGAAGCAGCAATTCTTCAATCCAGTAATACTGAGGCAAAAGAAAGGCAGTGCGCACTGAGGTTTACCCCATCCAGGTCTGAATTCTGTTGTTAAATGCTCTGCCAATTTCAATTCAATACTTCTTATCCTGGTCAACCACTCTTAGGGGGGCTTCTTGGTGGAGTAGTAATGAATTTCTACAGTTCACTTGTCTGCATAGAGGTCGTGCTGTGCCTGGCAGTAGTCTCCACTGCCCTTCAGAAACTCCATAAATGTGTGACCAAGAACACCACAGAACTGCTGTAAAGAGAGACAAAACCAACACAAAACAACAACATAATGAGCGCAGGTGAAACAAGGTTATTTTGAAGATATCAAATATTATAAATATAAAAAATAAAACCTGACAACTAAGCAGTTTCACAAGATTTATTTCTTAATCCAAGAATTAGGTTTGCGTAACAATTGTTACCTTTCTTAGAAAGGATTACTTCAAAATAAATACATTTACTTAATACAAAGTCTCCATATAGGGTTGTTTCAACACCAAAACCTGAAATGTATTAAAATACCAATTCAAATGTGCTAAACATAGCAACAAGTTACCAAGTTTTAAGAACCTCGTATATAAAGAATAGACAAGCATCAGACAATTTCTGGTGTTTAAACAAAACTACCAGTCTCTACATAGATGCAGAATCACTTGTCTTAAAGGCTAAAAACTTACTTTACATGTAAGCTTCATTAATTTATATACAGAAAAGATAGTAGGAAAAAAAAACAAAACACTCCCCTCCCCAAACAAAAACACAGCACACAAACCACCACCAAACTAAACAAAAAAGAAACAAACCCAAAACCATCTAAATCAACCTGTCACAAATAGAATCCTAGAATTCCAGGTTGGAAGGGACCTCAAGAATCATCTGGTCCAACCTTTCTCAGGCAAAGCACAGTCTAGACAAGATGGCCCAGCACCCTGTCCCATCACTTCCTGGGGAGATTATTCCAATAGCTGATTGTTCTCCTGATGAAAAAATTTCCCTGTGTCCAATGAGAATCTCCTCAGGAGTATCCTGCACTCATTACCTCTTGTATTTTCCGTGTGACTCCTCGTAGAAAGGGAGCCTCTACCTTCTTTGTAGACATCTTTATCACCTGGAGCATGGTGATAAGGTATCTCCTAAGCCTTCTTCTCAAGACTGAACAAACTCAGTTCTCTCAGTCTTTCCTCATACAGTAGCTTCCCAGTTCTTTGATTATCTTTGTGTCCCTTCTCTGGAGCCTTCCCAGTCTGTCCACATCATTTTTGTATGGCAGACACCAACACAGAACACAGTGCTCCACAGGTGTGGCCTGACCTTGAAAGCAAATGCAAAGTGTTTGTGGCCTAACAAAACAATGTGAGCTTTTGAATGTATTTTAAGACTTTTCAAGGTATGCAGGTTTCTAACTAAGGAGCATTTCACACACTGAAGGTTGAAGACACATAGCAACTTTCATCTGCCTTTAACTGTCATTTTATACCATGACTTTAAATATACCACAATAGTGGTATATTAAATGCCATATATAAATGTTAATATACCAAGATAGTGGTAACGCAGGAAAGTTTGTTTAACAGGTTACATCTGCCCAGTGGTGTGCTATTTTGCTATGGCTGACATATAAATTTACTGCAATACAAAACCAGGAAGTAGATAGATGATGAACTTCTCCAAGTTGTGTGCTCATTTGCAGATGATGCTATGCAAATGAAGCAAGTTTCTATGCACTGTGGAACGCTGCAGCAGAGGAACTAGTTTTGAGCCCAGCCACAGTACCAGCACTGCTAACATTACCCGCCTAGGGAATAGACAGGAAGAGAAGTTTTGTTTCCCAAAAAATAGCTGAATCAAATGCCATCTAAATACACTTGAGTACTAGAGAGACACACCATTAATCCTACAACCACTTAGGTGAAAAAATTACTTATGTTAGCCAGTCAACTCCAAACACTGGAAGAAATCAATGCATTTCTGTGCCCAAACAAAATATTGTCCAAGACATTTTGGAAACAGATTAGCTGAGCATGCAGCATTACAGAATTGCTATCACAGACTTACTTTCTTTGAAATGTCATGGTTTGGGTTTTTTTTTTCCCCTTTTTTTTTTTTTAATTCTCCCTCATCCCAGTTGGGATACAGTAATTATAAGTACTTCGCCTTCACAAATCTGATTCTAGCAAACAGAGGCTGTAGCTTTGTTTTACCAATCTTCAGATTTTTTTATAAGCTACCAACCACCTCTACGCATCTTATATATATATGCACCACATATATAAGCAGGGCAAGAGTACATGGAAAAATAAGAAGATACATTTTAGTACTCTAAAGTCACCTTCCAATTCCAAGGGCCATGAAAGCAGCAGCCTGTGCTGAAAAGCTTCTCAACCATGAGAAAGCAAATTCAAAAGATCCTGTCCTAAAGACAACTGTACAGTAAGTGTTGATAACAGCTAATGTCTTAATACACTTTACCAAAAGGCAGGTAGAAAAAGCTTCATGCAAATAAGTCACGGCTGCTAACTACCAGCTAGGATTTAGAGTCAGACCAAGACTACAGGCATTAAACCATACAGCAGAAGACTACAGCAAGTCTTTCTAACAATTAGTATTAAGAAGAAGTCGTGACAGATCCATAGTCTAATGACTGCTGTATTTTCTAAGAGATATAGAATCACAGAATAGTTTGGGTTGAAAGGGACCTTTAAAGGTCACCTAGGTACCTCAACCATGCAGGAGTTCTCAAAGTGACCCACAGTTTAAAGAACTGCAACAATGCTTTGTGTTGTAGATGTGGCTTTGCCTCATTCCTAAACCTAAAGAAAAGGAAGCTCAGTTAACAGAGCAGTAGTAACAGAGAAGATAAAAATAATTAAGAGATTGGACTGTAGCAGATAGGTAGAACTGCATCACACAATGCAAAGGACCATTAGAAAAACCAGACTGAACACCTTCAGACATCCTGTTTCATGTTTTCAGACAGCTTCCTGGCAATAAGTTTTAAGATGTCCCTTTATCACATACATGGCTTACAAAATAAAAAACCCAACTGCTAACAAATATGAGAAAGAAGTTAGCAGAAATAAACTAACAGGACAATTTGACATGCACTTTGCTACCACTTCAGATACTACCACTACCATTTCTCTAAAGACTGTAGGATTAAGTTCGCCAGTCAGTTGCAAAAAAAACTACTTCAGTTTTCATTTGTGATAATTTGAGGGACAGTGACAAATCTAAATAGGCATGAAAAACGAGGAAGAAGGATCCTCTGAAATAAAAGGCCTAAGTAATAGGAACCAGAAGAATTCAGACTTGGAAGATCTCCCAAGAATCATCACCTGACACACCAGCATGCCCTAGCAGAAGAAGGTATGTGTGCATTAAAGACTCCTATGCACATCTAAAATAGCAACTAAAAAAAAAACCAAAACCAACCAAAAAAAAAAAACCTGAATATAGCTTATTTAAAGTCACTTTCAATTAGTTTAAGAAGCAGAACATCAAAAAGGGACAGGACAGCTTTAAGCAGATACAGCTGCACAAGGTCTTGTGTCACTTTTTGCATGCACTGGCAGATCTTATGTTTATCTCTTCTTAAGACTGCTAAGAGGAGTCACAGCCAGTCCTTTTCACTGGTAGAGGATGAGGGAGTGGAGGCTGTCAGAAAAGCATGCAAGTGAGCTCAAGGAAATAGAATGGGTTCACTAGGGTAAAAGAAAGACCTTTCAATATGCAAGATGGAGATTTTTGGGGAAAAAGAATGTAGAATAATTTGAAACAGTTAACATGAGCCTATACTGTGGCAGGTGGGAAACAAGGAGTAATCAGGATTCATTCAGCCTAGTAGGCAGGCTGCTCTCAGTATGCAACTAGGAGTACTCATGGCAATACCAGACAAGCTCATCATGGGGGTAAGGAGGAGGGCAGGCAGCAAAGCATTAGTTAAGTAATAAATCCCACTTTTTTAGTGCAGACTGTTAATTACATCTCGGAAAAGGGTGCACAGTTCAATTCTTACACAGAGTTGAAGCAAGTACATTATGCACTGATAAGTTTGGGTTTTATGTGTAATTAACCCCTACAAATGAATTCTTTTTGATAATACTGACTTTAACAGTTAGCAATTAGACACATCAGCGCGTTTTTAATTCACCCAACTAAGGACCTAACCAACCATGTATTTGAGTTTCACTGTTTGCCTTGGCAATTGCTGCTGCCACATTATAAAGAAGCAAAGCTCACATTTCCTTTGATGTGAATGCCATCACTTCTCACCATTGCTAGCCAGAGAGCTCCACCCGCAGACCAACTCCTCAAGGCAGCAACATGCTGCACTACTCCTAGGATAGCTTTGCCAGCCTAGTTTGGTTCCATCCTGGGAGTCAAATGAAAGCGCAAGACAAGTAGTACATTGGCAAGCTATCTGTGTTATGGCATTAAGCCAGAGTACAAGGCTTCACCCACCTTCAGCAAAAAGACCTGGAAGATAAGAATTCAGCTATAAAAATAGTGTGGTAGTAATTAAGACCACCTCAGGATTAGGGGGAATTCAAATGATGTCAGCAACTTTCAAGATACTTGGAAAAACAGCTTTAAAATTACCATATAGTCTCAGACAGTTGCTACTCAGTAAGCAAGCTATCAAAAATAGTCAAGATAGTGTATGAAAGCATAAGGCTGCATAAGTGAAACTCAAATGCATTGTACTGTATGCAGAAATTTCTTTAACAGAATAACACCAACTCATCATTTGTACCATCAAGTTGTGTTTACCTGTGAGTATTCACTGAGGAAAATTAACACTGAATCCAGGTTTTGGAAACATAAGCAGCAGTTTCTGTCAGTAACAGGAAGCCAAATAACATTTAGACCATTAGATCCATCAAAATAAACTTGGAAAACAAAAGTAAGGTTAATATGCCAAGACCAGCTATGAAAAGAAGGTATGCTGTCCAATAAAGGATAAAGTCATGTTAATTGCAACTGTACCATCTAATATGATGAGAAAAAAGAAAAGAAGTGAGAAAAAAGTTTATTCAAGCAAGAGGAAGACGTCTTGAAAAGAATAGCTTTAATTCATGCCCTCCTTTGGGACAGAAAGTTATAGTATCCGTCTTCACTGACAAGCAGATTCATGTGTATGTTAATTCTGTGTTTGAAATAAACACTTTGTTCTGGCAAAAACTGCTTATGAAATTAATAGATTGTTACTGATACGTTGAAAGCAGAAAGGTGTAAGGTTATCCCATGCTGATGACACTCCCATTCACAACTTGGTAGCATCTTGAGGAGGTTGCAAACAAAAATACTTGTTTACACAGTTACATGAAACTTCATTCTAGTTTCAGATGTACAGCATGGTTCAGAGTTGCTAAATCCACCTGTTCATAGACCAGAAACATGTATACCCAGAACCAGCTATATTGTATCATACTGTCTCGAGTCAAGACCAACCACATACCTATTGAAACCACAGGATCAGAACTAGAAAACTGTAATAGACTACATTTCATTGCAATTTGAGAACACACATAAGTTCATGGTTCTAACTGCTACCTGACAAAAAGTTACTGCAGGACAGAAGGACAAATACTCCTAACTTTCTCTTACTACTCAAGGCCAAAATACCAACTGCTAATGCAAACAAGGAGTGTGAAGGTAAGGGGTACAAAACAGAGAGCCATTGCGCAAGGTAGGCACACCTTCATAAGGTTTGTTGGTAAGATGCACCTCCTATCTACTGGGCATGTGAATGCCTGTACTACAACATCCACAGTGAGAACAATACCCATTTTGGGCCAAAGAAAGTCTAATGCATCCTCTTGAGTTTCTGAAAGTGAGGAGTCCCAAAATGACTTAACATTGTCACTGCAATAGCAAGCTCCATAAATCCTGTCATCTTATTCAAAAATTATTCCATTACATTTTAAGCAATGAGGAATTTAGCATATACATGCAAAGACAGTTATTGATCTATTTTATTGAGTGTAATAAAGGTAGAAGTGCCAAACAAGAATTTGCATCTGTGAAGAAAGCTGTAAGGAATTATAGACTTAGATTTAAAAATTCAGTACCTCTTGTATTGATCTCACTGCATGTTTATTTTTTAAATAAGCTGACAAAATGTTACTCATTTAGAATTCAGTAATACCCAGGTCTGGGCGTTCTGGTTAATCTTTAAGAGAAGTGATTACTTACAGTCAACCTACACACTGGGATAGATCCAGCATTCTTACGTGGCATGCATTCTGTCATAACAGGAAGGTTTCACAAGATATAAGTTCATTAGATAAGGTTAAATTCTACTTATTTGCTGCTTTACTGACATATTTAGTTTTGGTGAGAAAATGACATCCTTATCCCTTGGCTTGTGCTATGTCTGCCACTTTTCTTTCACTCTCACGTTCACTCCCTTGGCTGTGCAATTTCTGCATTTCCACCTTTTCCCCTGAAATGATTTTGTTCCTTTGAGACAATTTCAAAACGCTTCACCGTTTCATGAATGGAATTGTAAAAGCTGACATGTAAGTATCACCTTTGAGTTTTTTTGGCTCTTTTTTTGATTTGACAGTTTTATGAGATTACAAGGAGAAAAGGTTCATACTTCTGAGTCACCGCTTTGGAAAGACTGCAGATGCAGGTAGACATATTGGAAACTTGTCTCCAGCAGCAATAAGAAACACCAGAATCACAGGACCCTTGTGCCACAGAGACCGTTCATTTGTCAGCTCATAATATTTGCATTGTGTGTAGCTGATTACCAAACAGCAATCAAGACCTGTCCATAACTGCCAGGAATGCTGCTTCTTATTAACACAGATTTTGATAATGCTTTGTCTGTCTTGCTTCCCTACTTTTGGAGAGTGTACTACCACCAGCAAGCCTTGCACTGTTTTTGCTTAAAATGCATACTATGCTCTGTTGGTCTTAAAAAGGATGTTCGGTCAAAAATAAGGTAGTAACATTCGTGAGCTTCTGCGAGTCCATGGCAGACTGTTGCAGAAACACCCACTTCAACGTGTACTTAAACGACTCCTTTGCGGACTTTTCCTCCCGCAGACGAGCCACCTAAAAGCCCAGCCTGAACAAGGCTAGCTTACTTCACATCTGCTGCAGAAAACTCATTTTGGAAAGGATTCACGTCCTCGCTCACAGACAGCTCCGTCTCCCCGCCGAGACAAAGCGGCCACTCGGCCGCCCTCGCC
>JANHFX010017885.1:0-59353 GCA_027560015.1 Chloroceryle amazona | reverse complement strand
CACGCTGGTGTCAGGTGCTGATGGACCGCGCGGTTATTGGGCGGTAGTCGTGCGCCTTCGGAACCAGGTTGCTACGCTTTTAAATTGCAACAGGTATTATTTACTGACACTTTCATTTCTGTCAGAACAAAAGTGGTTCTTACTGTGCATATGTTCTACCAAGGGTTTAGATGTCAGGATATTTGAGTCTTCCTAATTGTACTAATAACTTACACAATTTCAGAAATCTTGATGAAATTAGTCTTTTTCTTTCTCTGTTGTGCTGCCTTGACAGTGAATATAACTCTTCCCTTAGACAGTATATCACAGTCCCCATTCAGGCAAATCTGCTTCTGGAGTCAGAGCGATACTCTTCTTATTTAAGGACTGTCAGCTTCTGGCCATAAGCAATCTATGTGTATTGAAAGTCTGGATGAGCCAAACAAAAGTATTTAGCTTTGTAATCCAAAACAGTATGATTTCCCAGATGGAATTTTCCTAATTGAGCTTGTGATTTCTTCATACCATTCAGGTCCCTGCTTCCCAGTTGGGATAACTGTATGCAGTTCAGGGAAACTATGATATAATACTAAGGATGGTTGAAGGTAAATTAAGTATTTTAAATATGGCAGTAACCAAACAGAATTGGTTGTACTTTGTGCTTTATATAAACCATATTTTGCATGTTGGATCTGTCAGAGTGATATTAATGCAGCAGAGGTTAGACTAGAGACAAATAGTTGGAAAAAGCAGAGAGACAGTCTGCCTCTCTGGCAGTCAAAAGACAAAAACATCAGTTAACACTGTATTATTTCAAAAGGAATGTACATGCCAATTTGGTATATTTGGGGATAACTATGTATAGTCCTCTGATGGAGATACCTCAGATCCAGATCTGGGTTCAGATTCCAGCCTGCTCGATCCTCACTGCAGCTACATGCTGGAAGCAAGGCTTGGACCTCATTGAAGTGTGAGAAACTCCAGCCTTTCAGAAATAATTAGTTGTATGAAGCTCACAAAACAAGCAAACAAACAAATCTGTTCTCACACAAATGCTGCCAGTAACAGAAAATAGTGGAAGAGAAATCTGAGGCCTATCACATGTTGTACAGTTCCTTCCGAGTCAAATAGTTTCCAATTTGCTTTAATTGATTGCCAGCTGTTAAGTGCAAAATTTTACAAGACTGGAATGTGAGTGTGATGTAGCAGGAGTGATTTTAAAGGCTGGGAAAATAACTAGTAAAAGTCTTTTGGTGTCTCTGTAGGAGCTATTTCATGGGGGCATAACTTCTGGTTAAATGTGAATGTTTTTATTTGTGTTCTTGTTTTATTGTGTTCTTGAAGGTTCAATAATATTCAAAGCTAGATCCAGCTGCAGGACTATTCAGGTTCTGTGTCATGTAACTGAGACTAAGAGGATGCTTTACCTCTTTCTCTACCCCACATAATCTGTACCTGAACATTTTGTAGGTCACCCAACTAAACGGTTATGAAAGTTATAAAGGAGGTGAACAGGCCTTTTATTCCTTACTTGAAACACTTGCCATTCCTATTTGAAGTCAGATGAAACAGTATTGCACACAGATCGTTGAGAACTAGCTATGTCTAGGGAACTGAGTGGAAATATCCTTGCTAAAAATTTCAGCTACAGGCATGATCACTTCTGCTAACATTTGGTCTCTGCAAAAAATATTTTACTACATTTATAATTTCTTTATAAAATTGTTGATCTACAAGAAACAAAGTTGTCACTGTTTCAGATATATTTCCCGGACTAGATAAAAATAAGATTGTTTACATAAGAAAAACTGACACACTGATTTCCTATGATTCATGGGTCAATGAACCCAGTCATGTGTATTTTGATAACTATCTGGTAATCACAGAAAAGTTCACATCTTTCTGAAGCTTCTTAATCAGCTGCATGTGACATCACCAAGTAAACAGACGCCAATGATTTAATAAAAAAGTTCCTGTAGCTTCATCTAAAGATCAGATGAATAGAATATGAATTCATATACCCTATAAAAATATGTCAAAGAGGACAGTAATGACAAAATCACATGAACTGCATATCACAGAGAAAGCCAGAGGTAACCAGCACTGTGTGAAAGAAGCCATTTAAAACCACATTTGTTCTCTTCTTGAATTCTAATAATTATAACTGAGCTGATACAACATTTTAAACATTGTGTAACTGGATATTTCTCTTGTTTGTAAAAATGACATCATGACCTCACTACAATGTATGAGCTAGACATATTCATTAAACATATCTCATTTCCTTCTTGAAATCTCAATCATTCAGTCAGAGAACAGAATAAATATGTGTAAAATAAGAATTCCCCCAATATAAATAATGGACTGAAAATACATGAAAGAAATAGAGGGATTGCTTAAAAAACCCCACTCAGACTTTTTATGAAACAGTTGCAGATTATATTGTAAAGAAATTATATTGTAATGAAAATGGGAAAAATACTGTAAATAAGATATTAAACAAAAAGGAGCTAGATATAACTTCTATGGAGCAACTCCAGCATCTGTTCCTAAAATGTTAATGTGGTTACAGTCTTAATGTGGTTACCTACAGAGGTAAGATCTGGAGACCAAACTGCAAAGCTTATCTCTTTGAAACTTGCCTTTTATCATAGATGACTCTTTCAGATTCATGTCTTCTCTGACAATAAAAAGAAAAAAATCTGTTAACAAAGTTGAAAGTTTCCTTTACCAACCAAATATAACGCACCTAAGCACTAAAGTGCTGGAAACATCACCTCACACTGATATCACAGAGAGTGATGTACTTCACTTGCAAAAAGAGAAGCAGCAATATATGTTATTGATATAAAACAGTGAGTTAACAAAGTTCAATGGTAAATGTGATAGTGGTTTAACAAGATTCATTGTCAGGGTACACTTGAGCATTTACTGCATGGAAGACAGGGTCAGACAAAACTGTTAGGAAGACCCTCACATGGAATCATGAGGTTCAGAAAAGACACCCTTGAATTCTAAACTCCTTTTCAGAGAAGAGTCTAGGTGTGGCTGGATCCAGACTTGTCAGTGGTTTATGTGCATATATATGCACAATCAAGTCTTTATATCATTTAGCTAAAACTACAAAGTTTCAGCGTATTTGTTCCCATTCACTTACTGAGTATCTTGACATGGTAAGGATTCTCTCAACTTTGAGGAATAACCTTAAGAGGTGTCCCTATGTGAGGGGAGATCCTGGCATGCAGCCTGCTGCTGTGCTGGAGAGCTCAACAGGCCCTGGGCAGTCCACTATTTCTGGACTAAGATGGTTGGCTTACAGACATATTTGCATACCAGCAGGACATCTGGGTCACTGTGCAAGACAGCTGTTGCCTACTGTGTTGCCATCCCACTCCCCAAAGTCCAATTTAAAGCATATGTGGCCATCACATCCACCACTGTAATTACTGCTTAAGGTGGGGGGCAGAGCAAACCACCACAACTGATGATACATTTTAATGGGTACTTAAAATACAGTAGGTTATTTGAAGCCATGTTATCTACATTACTAAAATGTAAAGTGATGTACAAAGCACTTCAAAAACATTTTAAAGACACCAGTCGTAAAAAGAACTATTACATTGTTGTCAAGCTACTTGACAGTTTGAATGGAAGAAGTCATCTTGCAGTTTAATGTACTACAATTTAGGTGATGTGAATATTCCTTGGAAAATAGAAGTTCAAGCATGATCTCTGACCAGGTACCATTCTGTCATGAGAGTGCTACACACCTACCTGCTTAAGCTAGTTTCTCTATATCATGATGGAATAAAAGTCTAATTATCTGCTGTAATGTAAATGAAGAATGAATTTTTGGAAAAGATTTAAAATCACACCACACAGGTTATACTTTGGAAGCAACAGTTTTCCATTTATTTTAGTCATCCCTCATATGTTCAGTAAATTCTTCTTCCAGCAGAGGAGAGCTACTGCAGTGCATAATCATCTGTACAGGTTGATCAGCTACTAAGGGCTGGTGTTTTAGAAGGCTTATCTTGTCCATATTTATCCTGTTATGACTGCAACTTTCTCATTACAGGTCTGGGATATCACAATCTCCATCACTGTTTTTAGTAGATTAAATATATTCACACATATTTTGGGATGATTCTAATGAAATTTTTTTTTGTACTGGATATACTGTCCATTTTCTTCATAGTGCCAATATTGCCATGAACACACAGTTTAGAAGGATGCTAAAGAGGAGTTTTTCTTTCCATCACTGCCCATGTTTGACCCTGGAACACTAAGACCCAGTGACCTTACAGGTGGATCCTTTGTCCTCTCTTCTACTTTTCCATAGGTGAGCCTCTATAGCATTTGGCAAGTATCAGAGGAAGAATTTTGCTCTTAAATTAGCTCTACAGTACTTCAGTGGTTTCATTTTTTAAGTTATCCTCAAACATATATTTACATTATAAATGAGCTGAGTCAGAGCACTGAGCTGTGCTCTGTCCAAGACTGTTGCAATGTGCTGCTACACACTGATGTGCTCTGAGAAGACTGGGGACAAACCTTTGTAGATATACACACTGTGACTGTGCTGTCCCTGATTTGTTACTGCTCTATAGCACAGTCACTTGTTTTTTTCCACAGACATTGCTGCTGTAACAATGAACAATTTGCTGACTGAGCTCAAAAATAATCTGGTGGTGGAAGAAAAGAAGGTGCTGCAGAACACTGTCAGTCTTACCAAACTGGTGGTGTGGCCAGGAGATGACTGCAAGGGGATGTGTTCTATTGCATTTCCTTGCTTTTTCTCAGTTGCCTCTGGGAACTCCACAGTTGGTGTAGCCAGCAATTAGTATATGTCTGATCCTGTTATATCCTGCATAGCTGTAGGCAGGCTAATTTTCAGCTGCCTGATTACAATATCCCAGGTCTCACAGGCTGGTTTCTCAGACTTGAGGCTTCACACTGGAGTTTCACAATAGCCAAACTATCCCGCTGCAATCTGCTCAGGCTCACTAGCTCCAGCAGGCATCTTGCTGTCAATCTGAAACAAAATATAGCCTTTAAACTGCCACTTGGAGCATCCCAATACACGTTTTAATTCTTCCAAATGCAATTCTTCCAATGTTATTCAGCTGGGAGCAAAACATAGTGCTTATGGTAATGGGAGGAGGGGTTGTATCCTAGAAAGCTATGAGTCAAGAGAATTTAGACACTATGGTAGCAAAAGAGCTGACTCTGAACTGACACTTAGAAGGCTAAAATAATTGTTAAGGGGTATCAAGTAAAATAGAGAAGTATTTTAATGTCTGAAAATAGTATTAGAGAGATTATTATCTGTGTGAAGACTTTGGTTTTATTCTTTAAAAAGCTGTTAAAAAAATGATGAAAGGAAAAGAACTACAAGACTGTTGAATGTTGTAAAATACCTTGTTCTGACAAGATGTTTCTTATCACAGAAAATTTAAGAGCTGATAAAAAATATCTGTGCAGGGAAGAATTTTTTTTATGCTGACAATAGGAAAGACAATGCAATCAAAAGGTCACATGTTAAAGTTCATTATATTCAGAATGGACAGAAACCTAAATATTGAGGAAAAAACCCAAAACTTGTGGTTAAAACTAATATCTTTGAAATAAAGAATCAACATTCACATCTAATAAAGATGTTTAGCTCAAGGCACACAGTTTAAGAATCAACTGATAGAATTATGCAGATGGTACTAGCTAAATATTCACAATAACTGTATAAAAAATGTGTGGCTCAATAATAGGAACACCTCAGAGAGCTGCAGAAAATCCAGAGATGACAAACACCAGACACCTCTCACAGCGGCCGTCCTATTCCACTGATGTCATGAGGCTGTGCCTTCATCTAAAACAGAGTTTCTGATTAGCTTTACTCTCTTCTCTTCTAAGAGCATGAATGACCATCAATTTATTTCTCAGAGCAACACAGATTCACCATTTTACTAAGTTTTTTTTTTTCCATTAAAATGAAATGCTACTTAGACTATGCCCTGCAATATTCCACAGCTGATGGAGATAGGGATGACCTGTCAGGATAGATAAAACACCGATGTGCAGTGCAACAGTCTAAACACAAAGTGAAGGTTGTGGTCAGAACTGCATTTGAAATCGCCAATGAAACAAAAAAAAAAACAACCTTGAAGATTGGTAGCATCATATGCATTTCTGTGAACCTGATTAACGTTTTATTTACCCTCAGTTAAAGAAACAGTAAAAAAGGAAAAAATACAGATCAAAGAGATTAACTTGGTTGGCATATCAACCCAAATGTTGATTCAGAGTATAGACTAAAACTTGAAGAGAGCTAGAAGGAGAGGGTGTTGAATAGGTGATGGGGTCACCAATACAAGCATGTGCTCCAGTTTTATTTACATAATAGGACATCAGATTCAGGAAGCCTGTAATATACAGATTTATTCTAGGAAGTGATCAAAATCACGTGCTGGATTTTTTTGCAATAGGACTCTGGTAAGCAAAGCTCATTTTTTATGAAAAGTCCAAGCTAACTGAATTTTTCAAAGCCAATAGCAACTATCTAATACCTCTGAAAAATATTCAGTTCACTACTTCAGTAACTGTAATATAGGTATCACACAGTGATTTGGACTGTCATGATTCCATCAATCTTTTAAATATTATCTGCATATATAAAACAGGAAGAAGTCAAGCTAAACAATTGAACTAGTTCTTTTTAGATGCATTGCTGGAAGTGTTGGTAACAAAAACCCCAGCAATTTTGGTTTTACTCGTGCTGCCAAATTTCCTTACAAAGGAAGTCTTTATTAAATAATATGTTAACTAGTAAGTCAATTATGTGAAATCAATCAAAGGGCGGAGAAATAGTTCCTTCATTGTTAGAAAACTTCTAACACACATATTTTCTGAAAAAAATGCCATAAAATATTGTTGTGTGACACTTATTGAGATGGAATGTAGTAGAGGCAGGGCTAGACTGTCTACTAGTGAGAAATTTTCAAGATCTGGAATGAGCATCTAATAAGGTCTGATAGCAGAACTTTGGATCTCTAGAGAAAGAGATTGAAATTTCTCAGGAGATTCTAGACTTTGCCTAATTATAAAGTGTCTTGTGGAGAGAAGGTGAGGTAGCAAGCACTGGCAAACTGTTCAGTAAATGGCAAATGCTGGGAAAAATAATTTAAAAAATGCTTGTTGACAAATTACTAGGTACTATTTGGTATGGATGAACCTGGTCTGCCCAGCATACAAATATGCTGGTTGAAGCTTCAAAGCCTGTCCAGCAAGCAGTGTTTGTGGGTTGCATGTGTTTTCTTGGAGCAGTATCTCATGGCTTGATGCCTCTTGCTCTGAGCAATTCTGCCTTCCAAGGACAACTGTAATTTAGTGCCAGATGACACTTACTTTTGCACATCAGGATAGGATAGCTAAAATGAATCATGCCTTGCATTGGAAGTAATCATTCTGAAGTCAATCTTATTTTCTATGGAATAAGTTACTACTCAGAGTAAATAAGAACTTCAGTTTTGTCATAAAAAAACAATCAACTTTTGATGAATAGTAATACAGGTATCCAAAATGCTTGACCTGAAGTCTAAGCAAACTAAACATTTGTGTTCTACCTGGAAATTATCAAAACAGATCTGGCTTTGATAATTTGGATACTATTGACCCCATAATTAGATCCCATGGTTTTACCAAGACTATTATCCAGAGAATGGGGTTAACATCTCACAATGCATAGACGCAAACCAGTCCAATTAATTAGCAGGTGACCAAAGTCAAAGGTCTCTGAAAAGGGGACAGTGCAGCACTGCTAAATTTGAAACATTTATCAAACTGTCTTACAGAAGTACTGTTAATCTAAACCTGTCTGGTTTAAAGTGCTGGTAATTTATTTGGCTGTTTCATCACTTGTGAAGTTTGTACCATTAGTATTTAATCTTCTTAGATTCATAATCATCCTTCCTTCCTTCAATATACCTCAAGGACAATAAAGTTCTGCAGTTTTGTCTTTGTGCTTCCTTTTCCCCTTCAGTCTTGGCTAGTGAAGAAGCATTTTAAAGATATGAATGCCGCATTCTGCAAGACTGTAAGTTTTCACATTGTGAGGACATTTTCACTCAGATAGGCAAAACTTTTTTTGGTTGCACAACTTTATGGTTTCATTCTCACATTTCTTTATTTTCCTCTGTAGGTCTTTCCAAATCGAACCTGGGAGCAATGCCTACTGAAATTCACACCTAAGGTTCACCAAATAGTCCATATATGAGTATTAAATATTTCAGATTCTCTGGGCAGCACCATTATGTTCTTTTTTTTTTAAAATGTTAATGCAGATTAAATCAGTTAGCTTGTACTCTTTTGGAAAAGAGGTGTCTGCATGGGAATTAAGAATGACCTCAGGAATGAGCATTAGTGTATAGGAAGAAAAACAGGAAAGATAAAACAGCTTTTCAGAAAACACCTGGGAAAATGTACTGAGCCATTCTGAAATGTTGGGCCTATTGGTATTGAACACTTGGCTGTCAAAAAGGGAAGTACAAATGACTTTGTGATAGAGTAAGCCACATGCACAGGTTGAGGATGAGAGCAGATACAATCCTTCCTTCCCCTGAGCTTCCAGTGGACTATCTGCAGAATGAAGAAAGCAGATCAGAGACAGACCCTTTCTGTAAGACCCTACATCTGTGTCAACGCATGTAAATATGCTCATTTTGAGAGTATTCATATTACATTTTAAATTCCTACCCTATAGCAAAAAAATCCACATTTTTTTTAGGGGAAAGAAAATGCAGAGGGAAACCTGGGGGAACAGAAGTGTATTTGGGAGTTTGTTGTCATGATGCCAGGACATAAATAGAAGGAGTGTGATACGGGGAGAAGTTCATTTCTCTTCATTTGAGAAGAGCCTGTCTGAAGCTGAGAGTGGGCACTGATGAAATGTAAAGCACTACTGGTACCAGAAAAGGTGAGGAAGTGTACCAGTGTTAGCAGGTGTCAGATAAGATCCCATCTGATGCTTTAAGGCTCCTGTAAGTTTCCTTCATCTAATACAGACATTTCAAGGAGAAATCTAAAGCTTCACAAGTTGCAGAATACTGATGTAAAAAAATAACCTGTTCATCTTTTAGCTATTCTTTTCAGCAGAACTTGTAGATTGTGTATAAAGAACAGGGCCAGAACCTTCTTTACACCGCAGATCCAATAAAACTTGTTCAGCAGTGAAAATAGCTTGAGAAACAGCGATTTCTTTCCATATAGGAGATCTCTATCTTTGAATAAGTTCCTAGAAGTGTGGAGAAGACATACCAAACTCCCCTACCTTCACACTGTGTTGTCAAGGTAAAAGAAGATTTACAGGGTACAGTCCCACTTGTTACAGCAGCTGGTAGTGATCAATACCAGCTACACAGATCCATACCGCAACAATTTAGATAATTTCATTTTGAACATTGACTAAAATGTGTAAGCTTTGCAAATTATTCTAATACCTAATTTTTCTACTACAAAACCCTCATGTTTTACTTCAGCATACATTCTAGAGTATGTATTTAGAAATTAACTGAGCATGTAAATCTCTCAAAATTGCACAGCTGCCCAACTTCCATTGAAGAACATCACCAAAAGAGCTACCAAAGAGCTCAACAATATCACAACTAATCTTCTCTCACTATTAAATACATTCGTGCTTGTTTTCCACTTTTTGTTGAGTGAATTCTCCTTATTTGAAAAATAAAAATACTGTCTGGATTCACTATTTTTAAAGACACATCTTCTCTGAGTTGCTCAATACACAGGCAGCTCACACATATTGAATACTTTCATTTGAGATAGATCCTTTGTTGAGATCTGGACCAAAGGCACAGATCATCTGGCCAATCTTGATATGACTAAGCATGAAGCAAAACATTTTAGTTTCTGCATTCAGTCAACAACAACAAAAGTTTCTCTAGAGAGCAATTTAATCTCAGAAGCTGCAGCTGACCCTCTAGAAGAGCCATTCTCACTGTTAACAAGATAGGGAGGCTGAAGTAACCAGACTTTGTGTAGCTAATTAAGGATCTTGAATTTAGTTTCTTTATGCATCTCCAGGGAGCTAGGCACCTTTTTCAAGTGCTTTGTTGTGGGAATACACAGAAGAATATGCTCAATTGATTCCCTACATTGTGCCTCAGGTGCAAGGGAGCATCTGAATCTTGGTCTCTTGTCAGCTTGATAAGTTTGGAACAGAAAATTTAAGATGTGTGACCTATAATGCAGCAAAGATCACAAAACTTGTAGTGAAAAAAACAGATAAGATGACGAGGCTGCAAAGCAAAGAAACAGTTTCCCTTGAAAAAGCAGGTTTGATGCCATAGATACAATTACAGATTAATTAATTTTATGTCCTTTCTAATTAAAAATAAATTAGTATACACACAAATTCTTCCTGCCACAGAATTTTTATGTATCTGGATGCATACTTGAAGTGCATTTGAGAAGACAGGTCAGATTACTCTTAATCACTCCTTGTTCATCACAATCATTTAATTGGATAAAATCACTCTCATTCATTAAACAATGTTTCTGAAATTCAGCACCACATAAAATGATGCATAACAATCTCAGTGAAATTCACAAGGGATTACTGGCTGGTATCAGTGTATCAGAAGATATGTCACTTTCTTTTCAGCAGAATTATCAAAACAAATTAGATTTTAGCTATTTCCACTATATTAATGTGTGGTGCTAAGCAACAATATTCACATATTTTGTGTATAGTGATCAAGGTTTTGCTGAAGTAATCTAGCCTTCTCAATGTAGGAGAGATTTTTGTAGGAGAGGTGTTCTTGACCACCCCATTGGTAAAAATACATGTATTTTCATTTTCATTAAAATATTTACCCTGTGTCATATCAGAATCACCTTTGGCCCCAAGTCCTTTTAAGCAAGCTTCAGTCTCTTATTAAAAAAGAGATTCTTAAATGATATACTAGAGTGTAGTCAGAAGAATACGTTGCATCATTGAGAGTCAGTACTACAAGGAGTTGGTAAGGTCCAGTGGGTACAGAATACTCATGTTCTTTTCCAGTTAAACTATGCAGCCCTTGTCTGACTTTGAACAAAGTGCTTCACAACTTTCTGCATTGGATTAGTTTGTATACTGGTTTTAGCACCATAGTTTTGGAACAGCTGCCAGTAGAACACTAAAAACATAATTATACATCTGCTTCTTGTCCATTGAGGAGTGAGAAGTATGTTAGTAGAGTGTTTGCTTTGCATTTTTTATATGCATATTTCCATAGGTTTATATTAGAAGGGATAAAGTCAAAGAAGTACCATCTTGTGCTTATAGAAAAGTTGTGAAGTTTGCCCCTGAGAGTACATTTCCAAGTCCCAAACTCTCACTAAGGAAGTTCTTTAGCACCATTATTGTAGAAAGTTTAGATGTACTAAGGAATGTCATTGTGGATGATGGTCTCTTTCAGGATCTGAGGTAATACTAGGGTTTTTGATGCTTTAAAAATGAGGATTAGGAGTTTGCATGTGGTTCATAATTAAAAGACAACCCAGTGTAGGAAAGGAACAATTCTGACATGTTCATGATTCTTTTAGATTTGTTCCAGTTTGCCATTGTTTGGGCACATCTATTAGATCACACTGGAAACCCAGCCAGTATTGATTACTATTAAAAAACCTCTTGTGTTTTAAAATGTCATTGATTTCCAGCACATGGATCAGCTGTCTTTGCCAAACACTGACAACCCCACTGCCTGTGGACTATATGCCTTCTGACGCATATCTATCTTCTTTCCTTTGAGAATGTACCAGAACAAAACCAGGATGCACTCATGACAAAGTAGAACAGGGTCTTTCTCCATCATTTGAAGTCATTTGCCTTCTACCTTTTAGCTGATAGAAAATTATATGTGACAAATTCTTTGCTAGAAACTTCTGTTGAAACTAAATTTTCTAGAAATCTGTATCACTTCAGTATAGGTACTGTGCTGTGAGGTATAGTGACAGCCTGACCCATGTAGCTACAGGATACCACAGGGGACAGGTTGCAGAGAACAACCCTACAGCAAGAGCTTGGTCTGGCTGGCCCTAGTCATCAGGAACAAGCCCCTGAGCACCTAGAGGATGAGGGAAAGCCAGTATCAAAGTCCCCAGCTTCCTGCTAACTTGTACCTTGTGTGTAGCTCTAAAGAGGCAGAATTGATTAACAGTCTTTCCTAAACCACCAATTTTTCTGCTTAGAAATTGAAGTGAAAACAATAATTTTGAAATTCCTGTGACCTGCTTGTGCATGAGTGAAAGGTGGCTTGAACTGCAGTGAAGTCACTCCTACCACTTTTGTAAATCGTTCTTCAACAAACACTCTGACAGTCACTGCGGTGGTGTTCTGTGTTGCTTCACACACCACCACTTTTCTCATTAACCAAGACACATGGGGGGGGGATCACTGTCATGCTTTTCATTTTATTGAAGATGGTTTCAAGGTTCTGCATAGGTCCACAGTCAGATTTTTCACGCTGTTGGTGCTTTGTTGTTACTTGTAATGCTGCGTTTGACAATAACTGAGGCAGTAGCGTGTGGCTATAATAGTGCTTTTTGGCAGCACAAACATATTTGAACTTCTAGAGATGCAATCGTTTATCTTATAGTTGTAATTATTTGCTGTGTTCCTTTCATATTGTTTTCACCCCTTGGCATCTGATTAAAATGTTTTTGCTGGGCTTTTCTATTATCTTCTTTACTTTTCCTCTATATTTGCAATCACAGTAATTCTCCCAGACCTTTCACTGTTTCCTGCCTTTCAACTGATACCACGTCTTTGGAGATATCATCAGCTGTGATAATCATTGCCTTATGTTACTTTAAATTATGCTAGCATAAATCTCTACTCAGATGTGAGATTGTTTCATAAACCTTTGAGCTCATTCTTTTTTTAAAGGGAAAAGATAGAGTTTGATGCTAGTATGTACATATTTTGCTTCTCTTTCATACAAGAAATTAAAATATATTGGGGGATCTTTTTCTGTTTATCTGGTTCCTGATATTAGGTCCTGAAGTTAACCTTACCTCCAGATGTCTCATGGTACACTGCTCCAGCTGATGGCACTCCTCCAGGAAAAAAACCCACAACCTTCCCCCACATCATTATAAATGGGATGGTCAAAAGGAAATGAGAGTTTATAAGAGTTAATCAACTAAAAATAACTCAATCTCTTCTCATTTTATAATTCACTTGCCCCATCTCCACTCTTCCTTCCTTCCTTCTCTAAATCCACCGGATATTTTACCTGGGACTGATGTCCCTCTGCTTCTGTCCTAGATTCCCCCCAGGCCCACAGCTTTCTCCCATACCACCAAGAAACATTTATTCAGAGGTTTCTTTCTAAAAGTATCTCATAATCACAATTCAACTCCTTACTGACTGGTCACTAACCTCTAAATGCTCTGACCGTTTTAATAGACACTTAACTCCCAAATGTTGATAGCTGGTGAAGCACAGAAATCTGGAAGGTGTTGTGAGAACAACAAATAGGTACTGAAGGAACAACAGAAAATGCATAGGGAAACAGAAACATATAAAAGAATTTCTGTTCTCTACTGTCAGGACAATGCATGTGGTTCTATATTCATGAACATAGGAAAACAGGAAGCCACTCTATCCTTATGGAAGACATGATGCCTTGCTAGCTCATGAGAAAGGAGGAGATGGTAAGCAGTCTGAAGGATGCTGTAACAGCCATGCACAAATCTTACAGGAGAGCTGAGCAGTTGTGCCCGAGTTCCCCAGCAGAGACACTGGGTTTTTAACTCTACAGCAGCCCTTATCCTGGGCAATCCTAATACATTATGCAGGAGTAAATGAAGAGTATAAAACTAAAGGGCATGATGAGAGTTATGCAGTCCCCAAGCAGGGAGCCAGTCTAAATGCCACAGTAAAATCATCCTTCATGCACATGGGGGCTAGAGCAATTTCCTAAGGGAAATGGATTCTTTGGGGGTCTTTTTGTATGAAGGGAGGGAAGTCACTTTAACAGGTTTGTTACCTTTGCCTGCTACCCCAACTGAGACATGCCTTTCACACTAATCTGAGCTGTTCTCAGAGTAATTAATAGGAGAGGATTAAAGCGTCATTCATATCCATCTAAATAAATAGGACTGTCATTGTTATCAGCTTGTGTTGCTCAGTCTCCCCTTTTCCGCTTGTGTTTTCTTTCCATGAGTGATATAGTTGGCTGAAATAAATCAACGTGCTTTTCAAGTCTAGTCCTCCATGGTTAGCATAGTCATTTCACATAGATTTATCCCAGAAGGTTTAACCTAGCAGTTGCTGCATGCTCACCAAACATTACAAGCTGCAAAACCAACACAGATTTCAGTGATTTTGAAACCAGTTGATGTTACAGGAAGAAAGCAGAAGTGAGGAGGTAGCATACCTGGAGGACATTTTCCTACCACGGGACATGATGAAGTTGGTCTACCTGAACTGCTGACCAGCTACAGTTTCGGATGAAGTTATGAGGAGGGGCCCCACCAGAAGGCACACACTATAGCTTCAGTCTCAAAGCACTGCTTCAGCAGAAAATCTTCTTGTAAGCCCAGACATCAGAAGTACTAGCTGTGTAACCCAGCATTACTCAGGAACAAGAAAGCAGAAAAAATCTATGTAATACCAACCTCAAAACGGGTCACGGTAGAGGTATGAGATAATTCTCTCCACAAAAACTACAGGAGAGCAAAATAAAAGCAATGAATGTCAGCAGATAAGATGAACAGGCTTTCAATATCACTTGATGTGTCTAGGAAGATTTTCAGTCTGCCATATTCCAGGTAAGTCATAGGCTGCAAGTGCTTAATTTTAAGTTCATAGTAAGACCACTGGAAGTTGCTTCTATGAGTGTGATGGAGGCATTTAGGATTGTTAGACTGACAAGCAAAACTATCTTCAACATAGGCAAAATAAGAAAAAGACCTGTATAAAATACACGAAGGATTTGAAAAGACAAATTTTAGTTTCTAGAAACACTGAGGGACTATCACTGGCAATCAGGTTTAAAATTCAGTGAAAAGCAGAGTTTAGCATTGAGACCTTCTCTAATCTTTTAAAAAAGCTTGTTCTGATCGTCTTCATGGGTACAGAACAGATTGTTGTTAGTTTGCAGCTTGTATATGGTCTACAAATGACAAAAGAGCTAAATTATGAAAGTCAAAATTTTGGAGTAAAAGTTAACTAAGCCACATCTCAGATGAAATGGAAAAAAAAAAAAAAAGGAAAGAGGAAAAAAAAAGTCAATATAATTGTATAGTCTTTCAGGTTTTTTGGTTTGCATAAAGCCTTGTGTTTCTTGTCATTTTTGTCATCAAAAGCCTAAAGCACCACAAGGTGGCAGTAACAAATTACTTATTGCAACATTTTTGACATCTGGTTATGTAAACAGCAAATGCAGCTATTGTCCCACTGTTGAACTTATGCAAATATCAAACCTACCTCATCTGTTATAAAAATGACACATATGGTCAAGTTCTAACATTTGTATGAAAAAAGTACTAACATTAGTCAAACAATTAAATCATCTTAACTCGGGAATTATGAATTTTAATTTGCAATGGATACAAAGTTTTTCACAGTAGACAAATCTTCACTTTTTTAGAATAATCAACCATTGCTCTTCCACCTGACAATCAAAATCCTTGAAATGAGACAGAAGAATTGGAACATTATCCCTATCTAATTTACCTTATGGTCCAGAAAAATAAAAATGAAAATGAGAACAGGTTGTGATGAATCTGCTTGCTTCTACCAAATATAGTCTGCCTCTTTAGGAATAAGAGTGAATATCTCAAGTCTTACTTCTGTAAGAAGCAGTTGAGATTCATTCAATACATTTGATACAAGCGACAGCTACTAAAATGTTATTTGATATAAATGATTACCCAAGCAGAAGGATGTGGTAAGGGTCACACTGTAGAGAATTTTTTTGCTGAGATCAGTCAGAAATTCCTCTTATACCTTCTTTGTTGAGTGCACAAGTGTCGAGTCATCCATCATTTCATTTTTCCTATGCCTAGTCACCTCTGGTAGCCAAAAGCAGTGTGGTGAGAGATGTGACTTTATTAGACAATAGAAACTTAATCCCCATCCTGCTGGCATCGGCATGGAGATTTGTGCTTGCTTTCTGGCACTTAGATCAGGTCTTAGAAATGCAGATGGCTTTGAGTGGTACTCAAGAGCTGTTCTTCTAATCCTGCTGGTCTGTGCCTCATGGGCTGCAAAATGAGTCTTGTTACTTGGCTGCTCTCCCCACAGGGCTGCTTCTAATGAGGTACAGCTCTTTGCAAGGACCCATATAGCTGGTTCATCAGTAGTTGCTAAAAAATTCTGGGTTTTAGCACACTAACACTGTTGTCACAGACCCTTCGAACATCCTACAGGGCACAGAGATTGGCATCAGGACAAGGCTGGCTTCATGGACTTGAGAGCTGGAGGCACAGTCACTGCAGATATTGCCAGCTCCAGACTGCAAGGGCACATCACAAAGACAACCAGTCCATCAGCTTTTCCAAGGAGTGTCTCTGCTTTGATCTAGAGGAATAAGAGAGTTATTTTCTGAAATTAAGGATGACAGAATGGCCCATGGCAAAGCAAAACAAAATAAATATACCTGAATAGAAGAAAAGCTGTTCAAGAATTGTGTAAGTCTGCAGTGCATTTGGCTACTGCCTTACTCAGAAGATAAATGAAAATGATATAGATAAAAGTCTTGGTGCTTTAATTTATTTTTCTTTTTTTATGTTTACATTGTGGGAGTGTTCAGACAGTAATAAGAAAAGAAGTAGAAATATGCTCAAAGGAACTGCATTTGAATTTTTTTCAAAGACAATCCCCAAAACTACAAGGCCTTAAGCTCACATATTTTCCTCCAGGTTTGGATCACAGGCAGCTAGAGATTAGAATTTGCTTGTCCTGAAGCTGTTTTCCTCTCATGATGGTATATCATGGAATAAGGAAGAAAAAAACAAAGTCTTGCATTTGTTTCCTAGCACTTGGGCCTGGGTTGCTAAATGGGACATCCCATGAAGCTGATGCACACCAGGGGTGGTTTCTGAGAGGGCAGAGAGGTACGGGGACCTTCTGAGTACAGCTACTCTGTCCCTGACTCAGTCCTCTCAGTGAGCTCCTATGGGGCCAGCAGAGGAAAGCAGAGCTGCAGCAGACTGAGGGATTGCAGGAAGGGAGAAAGAACTGATGAAACAATTGACATTGAGGTGCCTGAGGTTTTATCACAACCACATAGTCTGTCAGGACTACTGGGACAGAACCGGAGGCTGAAAGATCAATTGCACAAGTGCAAATCTCACCTTTAAACTGGCTTTCAACTCCCCTTTCTTCCTAACTTGCAGACTCAGACAGAGGGACAGAGGCTGATGGTTCTCACTTTCATCTGTGACAGCATGGATCTATGCTCCTCTAAAGTATGGTCTGCAGGTGAGCTGTACTGCATATAGTGTCCTGGAAAATCTATGCTTTCATATGCTATCATTGTAGCAGATTTTGTCAAACACTTCCAACGAAACCCATGAATCTGAGATTACCATTGATGCCTTTGATTCATGCAGACACCAGCTGAAACAAATAAACAGGATTTAGATTATGTTGTAAAAATGACAACTTATTCTTCCAGTGGTATGTGCTGAAATAAGTAGCTTTTTATCTTTTTTATCTTAATAGTCAGGAGCTCTTCCATGTAATATTTATTAAGGAATGTGTTCTAGGCTACTCTGTAATCCCAGATGTGAGGTGCTCAAAAAAAATTAAAATGTAATTATGTGCGTTGTCACCAGGCATTTGGGAATAGAGTGTGTGTTACAACAAACAGAAAATGTGACTTAACCCTACAATAGCCCCTTTTCCCTGCATGAATAATACCTTTGCAATAAGAAAAAATTGAGATGGATGATAAATTTCCGGATAAATGAAAGATGTTGGCAATATAAGTATGTCCCGTGAAAGGAAATACATTTTTCAGTGCTATTATCTTCACAAATGCATATCTCAACAGTGCTGAAAGCTTTTAGTAATATTTTTAAAATATATTTCCAGGTGTTTCAAAATGCTTCTTGTCCCCTTGAAATGTTAATTAGATTCTTCCAGATGAAAATGTGTAACTTCTACCTAGCCCAGATTTGTCTTCCTGTAGTTCTGTGAAAAAAACAGAGAAGGCCAGAAGTAGATGTTCATTGTAATTTAACCCCAACAGACAGCTCAACCCCACAACAGCCTGTTGCACATTCCCCTCTAGTGGGATGGGAAGGAGAATTGAAAGATTCATCTTTTCCCCACCTTTTATTGCTGAGCACAGCATTATATGGTATGGAATATCCCTTTGGTCAACTGGGGTCAGCTGTCCCAGCCGTGTGCCCTCCTAGCTTCTTGTGCACCCCCAGAGTGCTCACTGGTGGGGTGGCACAAGAAGCAAAAAAGCACTTGATGCTCTGTAAGCACTGCTCAGCAACAGCTAAAACATCCCTCTGTTATCAGCACTGTTTTGATCACAAATCCATAACAGCACTGCACAAACCACTGTTGATAAAATTAACCCTACCCCAGTTAAAGCCAGTACAATGTTTTGTATATAATAAGAGATATTAATGTCATTAATATTTACTGCTATAGCAGCTTCAGACCACAGCAGACAAAACTTACTAGTGTCACAAGTCAGGAATAACTATAGCTGTGACTCTTCGTAGTCTCTTTCAAATGCACGTCCTGCAACACACAAGTCTTTCATATTTGCTTTTGTGCAGTCCTGTGGCTTTCTGGGTCTCTTTGTCTGTAGGACTGTATGGTTCTGGTAGCTTCATGAAAAACATGAGAGTATCAAAACCCAACATGGATGTGAGCACTTTAGCCCATGACCAGCTGGTGGGTTCATGATGACCAGATAGTTTGCAGAGGCTCAGGATATCCCCTTAGCTTCTTCCCATGTAATGAATGTAGCAGCTTCTGAAAGAGTAGTGCCACACAATGTCCATTGCAGAAGTGGAGCAGGGATTGGGATGCACATTTTCTGTCCTGGGTTTTGACTGGAGTCAAACCAAGTTTCAGAGCAGAAAAGCAACATTAAACAGACTGACATGATGAGGGAACAATACTGAAGATATTTCTGCAACAAACTGTTCGTCTACCCATTGCCTGAAAATACATCAGACTCTGCTAGGACCAGATTCTCCATTTCTATCAGAAGAAGAGTGGTATTTACTGGCCAGTTCTTTTTGAGACGAGGTTAATTATTGAATAATCTTTGAGAAGGAAGGCAAATTACATTTATTCCAACAAAACACAGGCTAGGCAATTGACTGCAGAATTAGAAACAAACAATCAAACAAACAAACAAAAAAAAAAGGAAAAAAAGGGGAAAACAAACAAAGCAAAGCAAAAAACCCACCCCCCAAAAAAAAGAACAAGAAAACAAAAAGAGAAATAAAAAAAAAGAGAGAGAGAGAGAGAAAAAACACAATGAAATGCTTCTCAGCTCTGACCTGAGACGATAGTTCAGTTCTCCAGCTTCCCTTCACGATCCTTTTCCAAGGCATCACTCAAATATTAGTCTGAAGAGAGCTTCCAGTAAGAATTTCTCTGCCACAGTGTTACCACTGACAACTGATTGCTTTGATTAAAATTCTTATTTACACTACTGATCAGTAAATAATCAGGGGCACAGGTGAGTAGCTACTAGTACCCTAGTGCTCTCTGTTCCTCATACTTAGTTTGGAGAGAGCATGACATCCCTGTATCAAGTGATTTCATTCCTCCCATACTATCTCAATCAGAAAAGCTATTCTGTTGGTTACATGTGTCAGTAGCAATGCAAAGAAAACAGTGTCAAGTTTGCTTCCATGATCAGGCAGCATGGCTCTGACTGATGCATAGTCTCTAATGCAAATGCACAGACGGTATTCCTTTCATTAGACTCCATACATCCATCATGCTGGCTCAACTAGCCTATTTTTTGCAGCTCCGACAATTGTTTTAGCTTGTTACAGAATTCCAGTAATCACATATTTTGCAACACAAGTAATATCTAAACATCTCATTAATATAACTGTAATCGGCTTGTGCACTGAATTCATAGCCAACAAATGTGATTTATAACTAAATGGACTGGAGAGTGGGAGGACTTAGATTTTATACTATGTTTGTTTTAGGAGGTACTTAAACAACCTTCATATACTCACCCTTTTAAAGGAAATGAAGCAGGTAACAGTATGTTTCAAGTACTCCAAATACAAGACATATACATGATGAAAACAATCTCCATTATGTGAAATCAATTGTTCTTGAGTGCAGAGGTTTAGACTCAAGAGAATTGGAACCACTATTGTCCATGTGAGCCCTTTTCTCTCCAGCATCACTTCCATGTTTTGGTTTTGTTGTTGAGTTTTTGTTAGTTTTCTGGTTTGTTTTGTTGTGGTTGTTTTTGTTTGTTTATTGTTTTTGTGTGTGTGTGTTTATTTTTTGTGGGTTGTTTTGTTTGTTTTTTTTTTAATGAAAAATAAATTCATGAGTATAATCTGGTTAAGAGATGTGGTACATTTTGAGTGGGTTCCCAGTCTGTCTCAACACTGAGAATCTAGGGTGTAATATGCTTTGCAGATCAACTTAGTGTCAGAGGACCAGCTTGTTTGATTGGTCTTCAAATTAAGGTCAGGATCTGTCCCTTAGCAAAGATGTAAGCTGTTATGATAGATAAATAAATGGAGGCTCTGGAGTAATCTATTCTAACCCAAAGTAACATGCAATTAATTCTGCATGATAATTTATTTGTAGTTATACATTTTTATGAGATAAGTTTGGGAGCTGGCTCTCTCCAGAAGACTGTAAATGAGGGATTTGAGAAAGAGAACAGTATAGGGTAAAAATTCACTGCAGCACTTCAGAACGAATCTATTTATACTTTGAGACACTCAATAAAAGTGAGCAGGCCAAGTTCATCTACAATTTGAAATGTCATCTCTGGAAATCAGTGGCAATGAGATTCGAGACTAAACAGGAGGAAGTGCTGTAGATGGAACATATGAAACTTGTGGAACTTGAGGTTTCTGAACTGCTGATCTGTATTAAGGCTTCCTAGATATTTTTTTGGCATTTCAGCTTCTATATTCCTATCATTAAATACACATTTCAGAATGGTGTTTTTCTTTGAAGAAAACATTAAAGTGTATCTATAAAATTTTAGTGCTTTTTGGCATTTGGTCCCATGGAATGCAAAAACATTTGAACCCAACTGAGTGACTACATGTTCAACTACCTGTGCAAAGCAGGATCAACACTGAATTCAGATTATGTGTCTCAGAACTTTTTCTAGATGGGTCTTAAAAAAATTTCAAGAACGGAGACACCATGGGCTACTCCACCATAGGTTGCTCTCTGGGCAGCCTGCTCCACTGCTTGACTTTTCTGGTGGGGAATTTTTTTCTTTACATCCAGTTGGAGCATCCCCTGTTTCAGTTTATGAATACTGTCTTTTGTCTCACCGTGCATGTCAGAAAAGAGCCTAGCTCCACTTTCTCACTAACATCCCTTGAGGTACTGGGCAACGTCTAGTAAGTGCCCCTGAATCCATCACTTCTTCATGATGAGAAGGCCTGGTCCCTCAGAATCTCCTCATAGGACAAGTGCTCCAGCCCTGATCACTTTGGTGAACCTCCACAGAACTTGCTCCATTTTGTCAATTGCTGTGTTAGCACCCCTTCATATGAAAGTTAAAAATTTGTATACTGACGGGAAATCTATATTTTAGGTAATTTTCATGCTGAGAAAAGGATTAAACATTTTAAGAGACTTTTCCCTGTTAATTCCCTCACTTGATAGATGACTTTCAAGCCCAGCATCATTTCTTGTTTCTACTTCAACTATACCAGGCCAAATCTTTCCCGAACACTACTTCAGCAGGTTACTAACTTAAGCTATCAGAAACAATATCCTGAGTGCTATATGGACAGAGATGATCTAACTACAATTATTGATTTACATTCACAGTGAATGACAAAGTAATTTTATATTAGATCAGAACTTAGGTCCATCTCGCTCAATATCCTCTCTTCAACAATGTCCCCGAGCACATGATTCAAGACATCAAGAACAGGTTTGGAACATGAAAAATCCTTAAATACTTAAATACATACCTTCCCAGCTTCCAGGAGTACATGGGGGAGAGTCTTACTGTGATAGAGTTAAGCTCCAGATCCTTGTGTTTAATAAACATCAGCAGATTCTTCTGAACATTTTATTTTTTAAGTGACCACCACAACACTTTCTGGCAACAAGCTCCAGCATTTAGTTGTGGCATGGGAAAAACAGCTTCCTCTTGTTGCTCTAAGTCTATGGTTTTGTCATTTGACTGGATGTTCTCTAGCATTGTGAGAAACAGTGAACAGATACTCCCCGTTCATCATCTCCATAGTTAACTCTGTTAACTATCTGATGGTATTTTCATGTATCTTTCCATATTATTCTTTATAATATTTTTTCTAAAAAACAAGTTACCAAATTACTTGAGCTTGTCTCAGATGGAAGCCATCATAAAGGCTGAATCACCCTTTCTACCCTCTTCTGTGCAGTTCTTTGTTTCAGTTACAGCTTTCCTAGATCTTTTTTGAGATATTTTGTTTGGAGCTATATTCAGCTGTCACTGAAAGCCTATAATTTAATTTCAGTGACAGTTCTTGTGGCAAGCTATCAAACTATAGTTTAGCAAGTATCCATCAAAAGTGGGGCACATGCCAATTGTCTTCTGAGACTATCCCAAAATCAACCATCATGAAAAGATTGCCATCAAATAGTGAGATAGAATCACAGTTCCAGACATGCCTCAGGGGCAGTATCCAAAATATGTGGCCCATTAATATTTTATTAGTAAGGTGTTAGTGTGATATCAGAAGAAGCTCCTATGTCATTGTCTATCACTATGTAACATCTTGCAAATCCTTTACTTGCACAGGAGGGAAATGAACTGGGAACATGCCATGCTCCCGAGACTGCTCTTCCAGGGAGGTGTAGACATAGTTATATGTGGAAGCACTCTGTTGGGAATGTGCTTGTCATGATTATCCATTATTAATCTGGAATCAGGTTGATATCTTCAGCAGAAAATGTATGGAGCTCTTTATTATTATCTGCGGTAAACATCACACAGTTAGCAGCTTGCATTGGATTTCACAACTGTGGGAAATAATACACTTCCATTCAGCTCATAAAGCAAAGTGCTATCTAACTTTGAAAAAGAAATAAAACATTATAGCATATCCATTGCCATAATTCTGTGAAACTAAAAATATTTTCATCCAAGTGCATAGCAAATTATTGCTCAAGATAAAAATATGAAGATTTTGCAAATTAAGTGTGCATGATCTTGTAAAAAAAATCTGTACCTTAAAATAGTTCCAGTACAAAAATGTGCCAGTCTGCTATTCGTGGAATATAAATTATCTGATGCAGGAGAGAGGACGACAGTAGTAGTAATCATAATGTGCTAAAAAAATACAATCTAAGTTTGGGTTCCTGCATGTGCCATTTATGATGTCAGTGTTGCCAGCTTTGTTGAAAAGTAGTACCTAGACAAACAGTTTGAGATAACAGAGGCAGGATTCACTTGTCCTAGCATAAGGTGTCTTGTGCTGAGTTGTTCTCAGGTATCGCACATGGTTTCTGGCTGCCACCACTGGACTGTGGAGTTCTCCCAAAGGTCCTCCATTGACCTGACTCTCTGCAATATCCCACTTGAATTCAGGTCATTGTATGCAGGCAACAGGAAGCCCTCCCTAACACACCTAAATATCAGTAAATAGGTCCAGATGCCTACACATCAGTCTGTACATTTGAGTGAGCCTCAGAAGCTGACTGGGTGCTGCCTGTCCAGTTTAGGATGATCTGACAAAGTAGGTATATATTATATAAAAGGCGTCTGTAAGATCATGTGAAATTAGCAATATCAGCTAGGAATACATCATTTCACTATTGTAAACATGTGTAAATATTTTTTTCAGCATTTTATCTTTCACAGAGCTTCCTTTCTCTGCTCTGTACATGTCTGGCTTTATCTGTGCTGCTTAACTTTTCTGAGATTGATTTGTGTAGTGCTAATGGTTATATATAAAGTAAATATTTCAGGAATGAAATCACTTTAATTATGGAATGTTTTGGGGCTTGAAAAAAAAGGAAACTTTTCTTGGCTTTACAAAGCCAATTTTGCTTTAGAAGATCAAGCTTTCAGCTGGTTCCCAGCAAACAATCTAGGGATGATGGAACACTTATTCATAAGTATTTAATACCTAGTTTGTATATTTTAAAGTAAATTATCCTTGAAGTCTACTCTGAAAATCCTTTGAGATTTCCAATCCCATAATGATCAGGTAGAGAAATAGTGTAATTTAGTTTAAAACCTTCATTCCTCACATAATCGTTTGTTGGTTGGTTTTCGGGTTTTTTTTTTAAATATAATTTGTGGCTCTTTACATAATCATTTTATAAGCAAACATATTTTGCATTTCACCATGCTACTAAATCCTCTTTCCTTTACTGTCACTGTGGGTCTCATAATTTTTTCCCAAACTAATCCATCTGGTTTGCTTGCCTAGTTGCTACTGAGATAAACAGCCAGTCTCACAGAAGTCTTTAGAGTCTTATTTGGATTTAGGTTTATTTTTCTGTCAACCAAGGTACTTGTGTAGTGTGCCCCATGATTCCACAAGGGTGTCTGAGATCTACCTCAGTAAGCCAACACTGTCCTGTGACAGTATTTTCACTTCCAGTTTGTTTACCATGAGTGAAATGCTTATTAACATAGCTGTTTATTGTTTTGTTACTGAAGTGAGGTGGTGGTTGTTGTTTTTTTCTTTGTCTTTTCTTAGGGTTAAAATACAATGTCTAGACTACTGACTAGGTTCTGGCTTGAAGTTCAGCTACCTGAAGAAGATGTTCAATGAAAAACTACCAGATGTGAGAAACTGCTGGTTGTTCTGTATAATTGTGCAAGAAGCTCCGAGAAGGTAGTGCCATGAGCACTGGCTGGATTTCCCATGTTCCTATGAAAGAATTATATGAGATGTCTAAACTTGACAGATGACTGGAAGGGAGAAGAATCTTACAAGGCCAAGCAGCATTTGGATAACTGAAACAGCAATAGCTTGCAGAGACAAGATTTATCTAGGCAACAGTAATACCAGAACTAGCTAATTTGCTTATGGAGATAGCAAAAATGAGATCAGTGAGGAAAACATAATTGGGGCAGGTTGCTTATTTGGAAAGAGGCCAGGGCAGAGAAGAGGAGGTACAAGAATGTAAAGGATGGTCAAGAACTAGGAAAAAGGGTAAAAGGATCCATATGCCAGGTACACCTGGTGCTGTCTAGGTCATGATCACTGCAGCCTCACGAGGACAATAAATCAAACCCTGCTTCTACAGTGAGGAGAACATGGGGGATCAGGGTGCTTTCCCTGGATAACTGGAGAAAACCCAGAATACATAAATATAGCAACCTGGTATCACCACGTCAGCACCCATCCAAGGTCCAAGAACACTGACAATTATCCAGCATTTCATAACATTTTTGTTTGAAGAAGTGTGACAATAAACAGGATGGTACAAATGACTTCCAGTTGCAGCTAAAAAATGTGACACTGACTCAAAATCAAAGCTATGATAAGAAAAAGAAATAGCAACAAGAGCATTTTGCTAGTGGGTAGCTTCAAGTTCTAGTTTTGGCAACAGTGGGCCTTGGGGATTTCTGTGCTGAGACTGTTTGGTCTCCAGCAAGGTTATGTTGAGCAGCATTTTGGCTTTGAATAGACCTAACAGAATAGACCTAACAGAAGATCCTGCTCTCTTTTTCTATGTGTGGTTGTGCTCCAGGCTTCGTCCTCCACAGTATCAGAAATATGACAATTGTCTTTTTTTGGTGACTAGGTAGAGGATGGTAATAAGGGAGAGTGCAAGTTGAACACTGAAGGTTAGATTAAGGTTGTAGGTAAGGTTAAGCTCTTCTATCAGGTAAAGAGGTTTTTTAGAAAGAACTAATACAGATTCTTGGTTGATTCAATACCCCCACAAACAGTAACAATGGCCAGCAAATGTGGTAGCAGTACAAAAAGGGATAACTTCTATGTGTGATCATTTTCAGCTGTGCTGAAAGAAATCATAAAATGAACAAAATGTAAAGTAGCACATAGAATCAGAAGTGAAGAACTATAACTACAGGAAGCCCATAAAGGATATTCACTAATGGACAGGAATCTAAAATGCTGTAGAATTTTAACAAGGGCAGAAAGCTAGAATTTGGATTTTGAAAAATAATAGGAAAAAAGAGAAATAGACACGAAATTCTTCTGCTCTGTTTTCAAGATGTGGTGGAAAAAACTTTAGTCTACTTCACAACAATGCAGTATTTCCTACTCTAATATTGAATAAAAAGACTGTTGGACAAAGGTTACTATATTTGGGTGATTTTGTACATGAAAATATGAATTTCTAGTATTCTTAAATAACTGACTGAAGATCTCTCTGTACAATTAATATTAATAATATAATGAAACCGTAGACAATTTTAGATGACTGAAAGAAGTCAAGATCAATATTTATTAAAAAAAACCCAACAAACAAGCTTACATTATCTGCCAAACATTAGTGTATACAAACATGTGTCTTTGTCCAAAACTGAACTTTTCAGCTTTCAGGCAGAAGCCTGTATTTTTGCCACAACAGCTGGTACAGGCTAGTTGTAAATTTTATTGATACATGGACTAAACAGAATTGGCATTTCCAAAATCCCCCAGTTAATAAGGACCCACCAAAGAAGACCACCCAGATAGGGGGCTGGTTACACATTGTGCCTGGACTATCAGACACAGACTATTCACACTGGAGAAAAAACAGAGGCTTAGGATGCTGCAAAGAAGATGTGGTCTTGAAAGAAGGGTTTCCAGAAAAAAATGGTCATGGAAAGAAGGGGACTTAGAAAGTAGTTGATGAAGATTCCGGAAGTGGAGAAACAAACCAAAATGGGATAACTGCATAGAGAAAAACACTGGGGGACACTCAGTGATCTTGACCAATAACCCCTAGTTGTGGTAAGTGGGGACAGGCTTGATTTTATGCACGACCTTTGTAGACTGGCAGCAATCAACCTGATGGGAAAGGAACTCAATATCTAGCAAAATGCTGCGGGATCAAGTGAGTGCAGTGTGTGTGTGAAATAATCAAGTAGGTCAAAAGCTGTAATCGCAGAGGTTCTTAAATGAACTGCATTATCCAGACCCATTGTGGGTTGTCATTTATTCTATCCTGCCTATGACAATGACCCAAGCTGTAAGATGTCTGTTCCCACAATAACTTCCCCAGGAAAAATTATAAAATGATTGATAGAGGATTCAAATCCTTAAAAGATGATAGGAACATAATATAATCAATTTCTATTAAAACAGTTTATGGAAAATAGATTTTGTCAAAGTAATTTGATATCTATTGATAAAAGTATTAGTGTCAATGTAATATAATCCCTTATTGGTTTTGACTTAGTGCTTCCTGACATTTTGATTAAAAAAAATAGTGATACACAATCACCATGACATACTTGGAAAGTATTAACAGCTGGCTGACAGATAGGTCTCCAAATGTCATTGGCAATGAAGATTCATCATTACATAGGTGAGTTTCTAGGGGACCTCTGATGGAAGTCAGCTCTTGGCCTGTGCTGTTTAACATTTTTTCATCTGTATCCTGGAAGATAAACATTCAAAATCTTAGTTTTAGTAGGTGGACGACAAAATGCTCGGAGTAGTGACAAATAATAAAAAAGACATATGTTCTGCAGCCTTTGAAAGAGGAGTACAATGAAACATCATGAAATGATAAAAATATACTAACAGGATGCTTAGGGTGCATGGCATTACAGCCTAGCTTGTCAGCTTACTTTGACACAAGACAGCAATACGGCTAATTTAGTGTACTTTGTGAGAAAGGTTGACATGTTTATGACCATGAGATTCTTGTGCTATCTCTGGGGCTGGAGATCTGCTAAGCTAGCAGCCAAAATATCTGAAGGAGGGAGTCTTGTGAATATAAGACAGACCTATTTTGGCTAAACCAATTCGGCAAGCAAATCTTGAAGGTTGGAGTGTCCAACCTTTGACTAATTAATGGCAAAATTGATGTTAATGTTTACACCTGTGAGTATGATAATGAGCCTAAAGGAGTACCTACTAAACATACATGACTGTGCTCAACTCTTCACGCAAACCATGCTAAACATCACCTATAAGGCAAGGACAGGCAGAATTAAGACATAAAAATCACAAAGGGAATATACTTCTCACCAGGGGTGGGTGGGGAGGGAGAAAAGACTAGACAGTCTAGCAGAGGTAGATGGACTGTGTTCACCTTCCTCCACCCCTGACAGGGACTCCATCTTGGTAAGAATCGTGCCTTCAATATACAGTATATCTTTTATTCCTATTATCTATCAGCATTACAACTACCTCCAGCTGCATTGGATGTTACCTGGGAATTCTTGAGCTTGATTATCCTTTTGCTATCAATGCATTTATCAAGAGCAATTCTGAACCTCCCTGTCACCTTAACAATTCAAACCTGTTTTAAACTGTCTCAGAATATGTCCTTCACTGGACTCTAAACCAGGTAACTACTGTTAGTTAATAGCGTGTCAGTTGCAAGCACCTCAGCTGGGGCCCTGAAGCAGGACTCTCAGACATACCTTAGACTTTGCAAAACTGCCCAGAGAAACCCTTGGGCTCTCAAAGGCAAACGTCTCGCTCCCACCCTTAACGTGACAGGGTACTGCAATAGAAACTGTCTACGTTTAGCCTGTATCTGGGGCTAAACTACAGCAGTTGTATCACCCAAGGACCCCTCCCCAGCCCAGAAGGGCGATTGTGAAGTGGAGAGGAGACCTATGGGTTAAAATGAAAATAGAGGAGGAGCAAGAGGAACTCCTGTTCTCAGAAAACTTCCCAGACTTAATAATGGATGTGTTTATGGCATGGGATACACTTGCTAGCCAGCTCATGTCACCTTCCCTGGCTGACCTGAAACTACTAATGACCTGCATGCCATGTCTGGCCTGTGATTCTATCTCAGTGAAACCAGGACAGACACATATACATCTTGTGCTCCTTTTGTAGTTAGTGGAGGGAAATAGAGATTTCTAGACTGGGACTCATCCTAGAGTAAAAATCAAATAGGTCAATGGTATGGTTAGATACATGGCTTTCTCCCTTAATCATAAAGGGAGCCAAAGTAAATTAACCTGGGTGTAGGTATTTCTACTGTAAAGATTTGCAGTTAAGTGTAATAAATCACTCTGGTTGCTACCATGTCAAAAATGTGTTTGTTCAATGGCTACATGGCTGGACATACTCAGGAAGGTGGAACTCTGAGTAGAAATAGATATATACTTCTTGGCAAACTCTTGGGAATATAGATATTAACTGAAGGCTTTTTGTGTGGCTCCTGTCAGAGTTGCCAGAGTTATTTTATATACAGGTTCCACATCCAGGAAAGATTAATCAAAACTTCTGGGATAACAAAACAATCTTTGTGGTAAAGAGGAGTGCTCCTGAGAAACTGCATGTAAATGCATAAAACATAAGGCTCTCAGTGATAAATCTTTGTAAGACAGACCTATTTTGACCATTACTTTCACCTATATTGACCTTTATTTATTGTTTCTTGCATTACGTTCTTTCTCTTCATTAAAAACAAGTTTTATTTCCCCAGATACAAGTGGGACAACCAAGTAGCTGATAACCTTTTGGAAAATTTTCTTCCTCTGTATTTACAATGTACCCTGCAGAAGATCATTATTCTGTATTCAGGACTGGGCTACTTGGCAAATGTGAAAAAGAAACCCAAACTAAGGAGCCAGAGTTTAAACAATGGCTTTAAAAATGTTTGAAAAATGTCTTCTCATTGATCTCAGGTCTTTGTCACATACCAGGTCTATATTTGGGCCATGGCATATTGAGAAAGATGGTGTTTGAATTCTGATGAGAAATACAGAAGTAGTGCTTGCGGCCATGAACAGACACATCCTTTCTCTCAAGGGCTTTAAGATGAAGCTCATTAAATCTTGTACTACACAGATTATAATATATTTGCAATCTCATCCAGTTCAGATATGTATCAGATCATTGTCCTCCATAAATGTGTTCTTTTCTGCAAATTGAAATCTCCTTCTGAGGGAGAGGTATCTTTGCTCCCGTGAAAAGTATTTCCAGTGGAGTCTTCCTCACTCTGGGTCTATCTTTTGTTTGCTCCTGCGATTAAAAGTAATGGAATATCCTATTAATGGTGCAAATGTTCTTCAGCTATCCTAATTATTCTCTTAGCTATTAGTGAAAATAAGCAAAGCAATTCTAGAGGTCAGGTAGCACTAGAGGAACATGCAGTTTCTGCTCTGTGTTTGTACTTTTGTTTTCATTAAGTATTTCAGGTGCGGTTCTGCTCAGCAATAAATGCATAGGAGGAAAACAACCTGAAATATATGAGAACCTGAATATAACACTGGCAAACTAATAATGAAAGGAGGTATAACAGAAAAATATGCAATTAAAACAAATGTATTGGTAATTCTGTTACATTTTTATGCAACATTTTTATATTTTACTTGCAACAGGAAGTTTATGTACCTGGAATTTAAAGACATGTCTTTGTTGGGATACATGGCAAAGAACATTGCAGCAGATGTAAACAAGTCATTGCAGTTTGGTTTTGGTAGCTTTCAAGCTACCACAAACCCAAAGAAAAGTATAAATGGCACTCTATCACTCCCACTCCTCAACTGCTTGAGGTGAGAAAAATATAATGGAAAGCTCATGGGTTGAGATAAGGACAGGGAGATTACTCACCATTTACCATCCCAGGCAAAACAGACTTGACCTGGGGAAAATAAATTTAATTTGTTAACAATTATCATAGTAGGATAATAAAAAATAAGAACAAATCTAAAAAAAGCAACCTTGCCGCCACCCTTCCCTTCTTCCCGGGCCTCAACTTCACTCCTGACTTCTCTACCTCCTTCTGCTAAGAGAAGACACAGGGGAAGGGGGAATGGGAGTTGCAGTCAATTCATAACATTTTATCTCATCATCTCCTTCCTCCTCATGCTCTTCCCCTGCTCCAGTGTGGGACCCCTCCCACAGGACACAGTCCTTCATGAACTTCTCCAACATAGGTCCTTGCTATGGCTTGCACTTCTTCAAGAACTGCTCCATCATGAGTCCTTTCCATGGGATACTGTCCTTCAGGAGTAGACTGGTCCAGTGTGGGTCCTCTGTGGGGCCACGGGTCCTGCTCCAGCATGGGCTTTCCATGGGCTGCAGCTTCCTTCAGGTCCCATCCATCTGCTGCAGCATGGGGTCCTTGACAATCTGCAGTGTAGAGTTCCAGAAACAATGGCCATTCCAGCTTGGAGGGAGGGGTAGTTCTTGCTGTGTTGCCTGATGTGGGCCACAGCTCTGCTTGACTCCAGACACACTGTTCATCAACACATGCAGGGTGCTCTCCAGGGCCTTTACAACATTACAGTACACAACAGGACAGAGAATTTTGGACTTATGTCACCTATCAGTGACCTATATGACACTGTGCACTGCATCCGTCTTAAAGGTAAAGTTCTACCCATAATGCTACATAGAAGAACTGGATAAGGCACTAAAATAACCAGAAAATCAAGTGTGATCTAGAGGTAGCCTGAGAGTGGGCTGTCCTCATGCACCTGTTTGGTGTTGTGGAGCAGTGCACTGTGGACCTGCCTTACAGGTGCAAGTGATATGTGCATTCAGGGTGTGGGAGAGGAATTACACTCTACCTGCAAATGCTCCTGGAGAACAGCCAAAGCTTCCCAGTAGAAGGACTTGGGAAGAAAAACAGGAATTTTCAGAGCATAGAACTGAGAGATATTTTGATAAAAGCTTTTTATTGTTTTGTCTTTACACTGTAGTTCAAGAGATTTCACAGCCCGATATAAAGTCCTGTACTACTATTTTTCTCTGACCAAGTCCTTCCTATTTGTTTATTTTTAACCTTTTATCTCTTTATAAAAAAACCTCACTAATGTATTTATAAACTCTAGATGTGAAGTCTCTGCAGGAATCAATGTACCTAACTCAATTTTCTGAGGCAGTCTTTGGATTGTTCTTAATGGGAGGTTCTACAAGTGAAGAAATGATGGTGCTGGGAACTCTTTGGCCTATGACTTGATTAGATGCTCTATTAAGGCAGATGTCTTTCTCCAATACCTTATTGCCTTTAGCTAACAAAAAATGATACAAAAATGTATCTACAAAAGAACGAATATTTACAGGGATGTCAATTTAACAGGAACAGCCTTTTTTCTCTAAGTCAATTAAAATATCTCATCTTACTCTAGGTCACCTATTTGTCCCAGGGTATGAATAATTACTCCAGACAGTTTCTTAAGAAAGAAAAAAAAAAAAAAAAGAAAAAAGGTTAATATTGAACAACTGCCAAAAGTTTGGAAATGTAGCCAACTCTTAACACTTTCTAAAGGATTAAAAAGTCAAAGCTGATTTAGTAGCACATTGCTTCATTTCACAAGGGTTTATATTGATTCATTTAGGGATAGGACAGAAATAGACCATAACAATTGCTGGTATCAAAAGTAAAGTGCATTCATAAGGGTGGAGGTCCAGCTGGTATAAAGTGTAAAAGCCAGTTAACACTTCTGAGTCTGAGCTTTCCCACACATCACAGCTAAACATGTGGGGTAGATGATCTTCACAGCAGAAGAAATTCCAAGAATGTTTTGAAGGAAGAATCAAGGTGTTTGATTAGGATTATGGATTATCATTTACTTTCAAGCTACTTTGTAGATCTTTGGCTTCTGAATTCTATGCAACCACCTAAACTTAAAAGTGGGGACAAAGAGTGAGGGTTTTCACCCTGTTCTACTGGTTCTCTTGCAGATGCCTTGTTCAATGACCTATTCCTTTTGGAACTATTTTGTGAGTATTTCCTTGCAGTCTTTGCTCTAGGAGAGAAGATATGTTCTTTTTAGTCTGTTGGTAAAAATCCATACGAATCAAGTGTATGATTTTTCTTAAGTTTAGAGTACTGACTTTTTTTTTTTTTCCCATTTAGTATTGTTTCTTTATCTAAAATAAGTCTTGTGATAGTTTTATAACACTATTTAAGATTTATGTTATTTATTCTTTTTGTTGACAATTATTGTTATTGCAAGCTGATTGAAAACTATTAGTGAAATGTTTTCCCTACAGAACATTGAACTTGAATTTTTTTGTTTGTTTGTTTTGTGTTTCGTTGTTGTTGTTGTTGTTTGGTGTGTGTTTTTTTTATTTATCAGTGTTGGAATTCCTCTACTTGGAACATAGAAGTCAAACAAGTCTTTTACATTTCCTGGTCTGAGATTAATTTTGGGGTTTAGATCAATACCGGTATTTGTATCATCTTGAGTGAACATCATGATACAGTAGGATGTAAGCGGAGTGCATTGTGGGAGGGGTGAACTGGATGGCCAATGGACTGTGGGCATGGTTTAGCTAAAGCAGCACTCTCCATATGACATGCTTGAAGCTCAGGTGAGGAAAGACGAGATTTCAACCTGCCCCAAAAATGGTGTACTAAGTGTTGGTAATGAAAATATTTATTTTTTGAAATATATAATAATGAAATGCTTAGCTACGATTGTGTAAATTTTACTATATTTTAATATCATTTTTGCCTTTTTTTAGGTCAAAAAAAAAGTCTTGATATGAGATCTTCTCTTGAGGAAGAAATTTTCATTTTCAGTAAAATATATTACTGTTCAATTAAATGCTGGGCCATGTCTGGATGCATAACAAAGGATTGTTGCTTCCCCAAGAATCTCACAGACTAAAAGTTGTCAGCCTTGTGGAGAGAGACCTGTTAAGAAGAAATGACGAGGTGGTTTTCAATGCTAATGAAAAAGTTGGCCTCTTCTTTGTATACGTGAGTAGAATAAGTAAAAAGCAGATGGATTTATGGATTAGAATTTGTAAAGTTGTTACCTGTTTTGTATTCAGGACAGTAATATAAATTACATGATTTGTTCAGTGTGATTACAAGAATCAGTACTTTTTTTTTTTTTTTTTTTTTTTTTTTTGTGAGAGGCCGATTAAACTGAATGGCTTCATTTGCCCTTAGCAGTGTCTGTAATGAGCAATAATAGAGTGGGCTGAGTGTGCTGTAGTTGACATTGGTTTTGTTTTTGTTTTTTGTTTGTTTGTTTGTTTGTTTTAATTCACTTTGTGACAAATGTTTTTGCTTGAAAAGCTTGCCTTGTTTGGTTTGATTTGTGTCCAGACTAAGTGCACTAAGAAGTGATGATACTTATCTGCATGGTTCACATGCTAATTAAATTGACTTTACCAAAGCATGCAAATGTCTCCCATTATTTTCTTTTCTCTTACCTTATGTCAATATGTTTCTATAATAAATCAAAAAATCTTTATTCAGCAGGCAGATAGTATTTGAGAAGTGAAAAAAAGGCATCCATTTTGAAGGTTTTTACTATTTTTCAGAGACTAGCTTGAAAAGACAGAAAAGTATCAGGAAAGAAAAGCTTTCCTATGCCAATTTCATTGCTTTGTACATTCCAAAAAGAAAAGATAAACTGATGGCTTGCTTATTCATAAATTGAAAAGGTAGATTTATATGACAGTTTAAATGAGGTCTGGCAAAATCCATTTTTAAGCTTGGGTTTGTACTTTGTGAGAGCATTCTGACTAATCAAACAGAGGTGGTTGTATAATGAATAATTCATGGATACAGTGCCTGTGAAGAAAGCAGCTGCAAATACCTGTAGAGCAATGCCACTGACACCATAATGAGCAGCCGGCATTGTCTGTTTGATGATGTCACTGTTGCTCCAATGTGTAATTAGAACATAACCTGCTAGTGAAGTTGTCTGTATATAATCTTTCCCCTCTTTGGTGTCACACATGCACAGAAAGGAGGGGGCTTACATTCCATCCATTCCTCCCAAACCCAGCCTGTAACACGCGGGCTCCACATCCCTTCACCTCCCAGCACCCTTCATCAGCCATCATTCCATTTTTTTTTCCACTCTCTATGATCTTCCTTCCACTTGCTAGCAACATCAAGGGAGTCATCACTGTTGCTGCTCTCACACATGGTGAGTATGGGGCCCACAGGGAAGATCAGTGCTCTGCTAGGCACAGTCCCTCCATTAATGTTCCATGAGTGAGTGGATAAGACACTTCTGTACCTTCAGAGACGTGTCCTTCACAGTAGAGAGGAGACAGGGCATGATGGAGGCAGTCAGGACCTCTTGTTCTTCAGGGAACAACTTTCTGGGGCTGTGGTTCTCTGAGAGATTCCAGTAGCTATGGCACATAACAAAGCTAACCAAGATTTTTTCTAATGGCTATTTACTTTTAGATGCAAAACTTCATCACTGATATCCTAGCTGTTAGCAGAAACATACTGGTAGTCTAGAGTAAGAAGGATATCTCTCATCAAAGGTGGAAGTAAGAGGGGGAGGACATGCATTCTCCAACAAGGCAGCATTTGTCAGAGATACAGCAGATATGGATCTACTGAATATGGATTTACACAGCAGAAAATACAGTAGAGATTAGGATAAACATCATGCTTTCAGGGAATTGGATAATCTGGAATATCTTTCATAAGAAAAAAACCCCAACAAAACACGGAACCCACCAGCTAATCCACCCTTCTCCCCTGCAAATATTCCAAACAACAGAAAGTCTTTTTTGTCTTCATGCTGAGCATTTGACACAGGAAAAAAAAGCTCCTGTCCTGTTCTGGAAGACCCCGTATGAGACCATTGCAGTAGTAACTGAATGGTTCTGTCCATTGCCTCCTGCCCTTGTTACAGTACATTTCTATTATCCCAGTGATGTCCTTGGAAGATGCTGGTCAACACTTCTTTGATGTCATGCAGCTTTGGTAGTTTTAGTCACTGTGAGAGTCCTTCTTTTCACCAGCACTAATAAACTAGGCAAGGTGTTGGCCTACAGGATCCAAAGGACAGACTACTGTATCTTTATGTAGAATAAAAGAAAGCTGAGGTGCAGTCATGTTCCCTAACACAAAACTAAAAACTTGGAAAAGTTATTTTTGCAAATAGAGATGGATTAAAACATTCCAACATGTGTATATCTAATGATCTTTATAGACACACAAAAGTGTGTGCAGCTTCTGAATTCTTCAGGTATTTTTAAAATATCTCCAGGGAATGTAATATCAGGGGTTGTATATATCTGTTTATAATGACTGGAATTAGAATTCAGAGATACTCTTTGTTCTGTATAAAGCCATACATAAGGAAGCTCATGGCTAAAGCATGCTGTAGAGATAAGCCCTGACGGGTTGTTAAGAAAATTTGCTGGTATATCTTATGGTGAAGAAAGTCTGTGGTCTGGGAAGAACCTGATGGCTTCTCTCAGAACATGGATTTACAAAGGTATGTCCGTAGGCATATCCAAGTGCATGTTGAGGCACTTAAGGAATTTTCTAATCTCTGGGCTAAGGTGAGGGTGAATGATTGCTCCCTTCTTCCTGCTGTGTATCTCCCCAGTAAGATGTCTGGTTAATAAACCCAAAATGCCCTCCACTACATTTTCTTTGAACAATGAAAAAGTTACTGGTCAAAATTTTGTTAGCTCTAACATATTTTTTGTTGTTTTTTTTTTTAATGAGCCACATTGCTAACTTTAATTGTAACCGATGTGGATGAGCACATTAGCTCTTCAGCTTTAACAGAGTCACGGTAATTTGTGAAACAGCAATTTCCTTTCTCTGAATCTCAGAGGTTTTTATATGGCAGTGAATTGCTCATTTGTGCTGTAGCAATTTTATTCAAGGTAGTGTCCTGGTCATTATGTGCTCAATGATGTCTTCCATAGGTGTTTGGATTTGTATTAGTGCTGGTTAGGCTGTGATGTGTGTTAATTTAGAGATGTAAATATTGGCCAGGGTTCTGTATTTTAATTGCATAACACTCTGGGACTGCACTCGCATTCTTTCCATCCCAAAGTGAGAAAGCTATCCACAGAGCCACAATAACACACGAGCAAATGGCATTTTGATAAAGCAGTCTGAGGTATATCTCTCTGTTTCACACATCTGTTTTTTATAGACTAAGACTCAGCTGTGTGTTTATGCTTTGAAAGGAATATTAGTTTCAAAAGCAGAAGAAAGGGAACTTGGTCCTTTGGCTATCACTCTGCAATATCTAGAGATGAACGTTTTCACTGACTACAAGCCAGGGAGCCAGGTTATAGTTTGTTTTTGAAGGGATAGGGGAGTTGCCTTCTGTGCCAACAGCTCTTTTCTGTTGAGCCGAGGGAGCACCCAGCCTAGACTTTCCGTGTCAGTCAATATTTGCAAATAGGAGGGCAACAAACCCTCTCAGACCTGGAGGAGAGGGTAAAGTTTGTGCCTCACAGAAACTCATAGGTTACAGAACCAAGCGCAACTTCGATTTGCATGGGGCAGTGCTGAAGTTCTGTGAACGGTCCCTCTTCTGTCTGTGTGTGTCACACCTAGTAACACAGGACAGTATTAGCTGTAGGGACTAGCTACCTTAGACCTACACACCGTGGCACCTCTGGCGAATGACGACTGCAGCAACATAACTTTTTTTAATCATTTAACACTTTCTTTCTGTTATTTGGTTGCCTTTTAGGGATTTTCTGAGAATTTTTAGCTTATGGTTTATATAATCTTGACAGAGGATCTCAAGGAAGAGGTGGTGGGATCAGGAAATACTCCTTGGCTACTGATCAGTAACCTGAATTTCAGTAGAGGATGAATGTGATGCAGGACCTCCCTAAAAGGAGATCAATCTTCCTCCAAAATCAGCACTGCTATTAGAGGGTCTGAAAGTCTGCACCACCACTGTATAGCTGGAAAAACTCCATGAAGTTGTCACAGAACTAGGTATTCTCAAAATCCAGAGTAGCTTATGTCTTCATTGAAGAGGGGATTTGAGAGTCACAACCTCTGCAGGCTGAGGATTTTCCTTCAGTTTCTTTGCTCATTGAAGTTCAGCAAGTGCCTATGTGTAGTAGAGGAGCACAATACTGCAGAGTTCTCTGGGACACCCGAGTGCAGGTGTGGGAGAGACCTCTTGTCTCTGCTGAGATGCTAATGATTAAATAGCTGAGCTACAGGCAGCCCTGCTGCTTCCATGAGTCCCTGGGCTGTGAAATCAGAGAGTATCTCCACAAATGAAAACATGATTGCATCTGACTTTTGTACCCACTACAGAGGAGTTGCATATTCCCATTCCGTGGGCTGAATGGTATCAAAGTCCAAGACTTGACAATAAGGCAATTCAAGTGTTTGAATATATGTTTTTATGGCAGTACTAAATAATTCTAGAAGTTGAAGAAAAACAAGAATAAGGTCCTAAAAACAACAGACCAACCCCAAAAGTAGATAATTCAGCAAGATAATTAATTCTATTTTATTCAGGATACTGTGGCTAACAAAAATATATAATCAACTGGGGGAGGGGGATTCATTTTGTATTGATAGAAAAAAGAGCTTCTCAAAATCTAATGTTTTTCCCATTATAAGAAAATACAAAAATGTAATCTTTCTTTTTAAATATTTAAATAATATTTTATCTCTGCCTCAATAATTTAGCAGTTAATACAAAAATTATTTTTTTCCCCATATTGTAAAATGTCTGTTAAAATGTTTTCTTACTTCTATGAAAAAAGGTATGAAAAAAAAAAAGATAAATTAAGATACTTTTCTACATTTGGGAAAACCCTCAAATTGTTAAACCTAAATGAATTTTGTCTCTGTGGAGATTTAAATATATGTGAAATAAGTAGGACTAATCTCAAGACCATCACAGCTTTAACTAAAGAAAAAACAAGTTTATGCAAGTTAAGACGTAGGTTTTCCAACATAACTGCTCTTACTTTCACCCTTTCCTCTTTTCTGTTGTTGTTGTTGTTGTTCACTTTTGGACTATCATTTGCCAGAAGAAGTGATTACCAGACAGAAAAAGAATATTTTCTCCTAAGTTTCAAGTTCATGTTAGCACAGAGATCTGGGATGTTAATTGCAGGACTCAATTATCTCGAGTTAATATTCTATTGATCACATAGAAAAGAAATGGAGTTGTCAAGGTAAAGTGAGATACTGTTTTGCTTTAAAAAGTAAAAATGTGAAAACTGGGTAGTCAATTGTGATGGGGGGATACAGAGTGCAATTTTTATTAGGATATTACTAGCTCTTCACATGGATTCAAAGAACTTAAAAAAGTGAGTTGTTTTACTATTAATTCTGCATCTTGGATTAATGTATTTTTATACCTATTTGGTGATTTCCTGACTGACTGAAAGAGGAAGAAGTAATCCTGTGTACTTATTTGTTAGAAATAAATTGTTCTGTTAAACAGGATTGTTATTTGTAACAAATTATCTATTTCTGTGAAGTTAAAATGTGTACCAGTACCCAAGTAATCTTGATTGTTGATTTATGCTTGTCTAATGTGTCTCACATCTTTCAGTTATATTTGGACCCATATATAAAGCACTAGTTTTGTCAAACTAGCTGTTTGCTTGTGTTATTACTTTGCTTATTTAATCCTTTCCTAAGTAAAAGAAAGAGTGAAAGGCAGATTTTTTTTTTTTGTCTCTGAATACACTGTAAAAACTACAGTTTCTAACATAAACTGAAAATAATATTTTTAATGAAGTGTTATTTGACTGTATATTCTGAATTTATTAGTAATCTTCATCTGTATTAAGCAATGCTGAGACTTCATTTTATCATTTTTTTGAAGGAAACAGAACCATCATCAAAAATGAAATATTATTACCCTGGACTTACACCTTGCAGTTTAGGCTGTGAATGTGGCTTGGGGCCATGTGAGTAGATGCCTGAAGGTCATAGTTTCTGGAAGAAGATTCTGACAAGGTAAGGGAAGGTGCAAGGCAATATTTTATCCTGTCAGTCTTTGAACTGCTGCTGAGACAAAATATACTATTTTCAAAAAATGCCTAATTGATATAGGAACAATTTTTCTGAATTTAATGGAACCTTATTTCAGTGAATGTTGATGGAATTATGGTTGTCTGCAGCATTTTTATAAGCTCTATTTTTAAATACTTTGTAAATTCATCTCTAAGATTCTGAAGTCACAAAATTCAGAAAGCATTAACACAAGAAGCTCCCCATCTTTAATTCCACGAGACAAATTTTATATCTTTTTAAAATTCCATAAAATGATTGAAATGTTGTTATTGTTCTGACATTTTTAACAGTAGTAGTTTTTCAAGAAAACTTATTTACCAAGAGTTTCAGTAGAGATAGATCCCAATTTTGAAAACCAATTTTAGTGTGAAGAAAATTGATCTGATCCCTGGAATTTATATGTGGTTTTTATCTTCTGTACTAGTCTAAATTTCATTCTGACAACGCTGATGTCATTTATCTAATTTTTTTATATGATTTTATACATGGTATAGTACTTTTAAAAAGGGGGTGCATTCAAAGTGATGTATAATGTTTTATGGAAGAAATTGCTAGCTCAAATCCAGTTGACTGAAGTTTGAGGTTATATGCTTTAGATGGTATAAATCAAAGTAGTTACTTACCTCAAGTAAGGCTCTTATCCTAATTCATTTCATCTGTTCATGTATATTTTCTGTTAACAATTTTCCTAGGAGATAGCGATTTTCCTTCCATTTCCATCTATCTGAGGATTACAAATCCTGCCTTTCCCAGTCACTTCAGGAAAATTAGCACAGACAATTTGTAACAGAAAGTGTGACATGCATCTTATATGAGGGAGGCGTTTACTTTCTCAGAGAAGTCAAACTTGATGGCAAACAAAATGTATTGGCAATTACTGCTGGCATTCATTAATCTGCTGAAATGTAACATTTTACAGGATAGTCCAAGATACTTTTGGCAAAGCAACTCTCATATCTTAGCACCAGCTCTAATTTTAAGAAGTAGGACAAAAGTCTTCACAATCTAGTCTCAGTTTGCAGAAATAATTCCTCTGATGTCGGTGCTAAAATATATATTGACTTCAGCAGGCCCAGGATTATTCCTCTCATGTTATTTCTATCAGCACATCAACAACCTGCTAATGTTAGGTAGATATTTGAATACATATTCGTGACATAGGTAGATCTGTGCAAGTTGTTGATTATTAACTGGAAGTAAAATAGCATTTCACCTGACTTTAAAATCCTTAAATTGTCTAACATTCTTTGAAACAGGGCACAGATTTTTAAGCTTCACACCAGCCATACTAAGAAACAGGGTTAAATGCTAAAGCCACCAAAGCTCCACTGAAAAAAAGTGTCAAAAGTAAATATAATTTCTTCTAAAATCATATGATGCTCCATCTCTTCTGGGTAACCACTCAGCTTGTCCAGCAGTGAAACAGATTGAAATAGGAAAAAAAAATCTTTATTTCTTAAAACTTTTACCTGAACTGTTCACTTTTACATTCTAAGTGCACTTACGTTCCAGCCAAATACACTCCATATACCTATTGTGCACCCTTTCCTATGTACTCATTTCTCACTTCACTGCTGTCAGGAAGCAATGCTAATTTACTTCTATTTCTTTGTAATTATTCTTCCCTGATTGATATTACTTATTATCAAACTGTTCAGAATGACTTCTTTCCTCATTTCAGCTGAGAGACACAATCAGATACAATTGATAGGAGAAATTAGCTCTCTTCTTGATTGGCAAAATATTGCAATCCTGAAATATGAATTTTTGCTTGCCAATTAGAATTCATTCCAGAGGAGATAAAAAATATATTTCTGAGTGTATTCAGCTCACAGTACTATTACATACTGAGTTATCTGAGAGCACTTTAATGAGTGAGAAATAGAAATGGTAAGGTCATGTAATTCAGGACAGACAACATAGATCAGACAGGCATAATATCACAGAACAGCTTTGCAGAGCGGTTTGTTAGGAGATTTGTGGAAGGTATGAAAAGGAGAATCCCCTAGGAATTACTGCCATGCTGTATTATTTTACTAAAAGCAAATAGTAGCAAACTGGCTGAATACAAAACCTGTTCAAGTCAACAGAAGCTTTTCCATTCAGTCTAGATCTGGTGTAAATCTTGAAGTTATTCTGTACATTTTTTTTCTTATCCAGCATTTTTTTAGGTAAGACAAAGTATTTCAGCTGTCCTCATTAATCTTTGAGGCTACTTATTCAAATTTTGTGATGTTATCACTCCCTCCTCTGAGATAATCTCCCGTGTCACTAGTCAGAAATGAATGACTATGTCATTTGTTCTACCCGAAAAGAAAAAAGCTGTATCTCTATCTGGATGGTCACTGATCAGAAATGGATTTTTAAAAAAGTATATGAGAATGGAATCATGACAATAAAATGTATTAGTTTTGATTATCTGTGCTTACTTCTTTCAATGTGTCTTGAAACATTAACTACTCACTCTTCTATAAAACATGTATTATAAAACCACATATTAGCTCTGAAGGTAATAGTGGAATTTTTGCAAAAGGATAGACGTAACTTCAGGAATTGAGATACAACTGGAAGAGTGTTGGGAAAGATATTTAGCACCTATCACCACAGGGAGGAGACCTGACTTCTCTTACAATTCTGGCTGCACCTTATAACCAGTGCAGGCAATACAGAAAAACTTTGCTTTTTGCCACCAGAAGACTGTTAATAAAGACAGCCAACGTGAGCTATATCCAGTCTAGGCAGACCCACTGCATCTGTGTGGGATGTAGCACGAGAAGGATTTTGGTCAGCCTGGCTTTAAGCACTGTGCAGCAATCATCAGGCAGTCACACAGTATCCTCACCTCCTCCTGAGTGGTATCACTCTACTGCAGTGGTGAGTGATAAAGCTGACTCCTGCTTTCCTCCCTTTTCTGGAATCTTCTCTGGGGATGTCAAAAAAGTACCTAAATTCACTTGGGAACCTTGTTTTAGAGAAATCACCAATAACTTATTTGGGTGCTATTGTCACTTCTAATCCATCCTGTTACTTCTGTAACACCTTAGGAGAGTTAAAGCATTCACCTAAATATGTGGGATGCCAAAGCTCAACTCTCTCTTCTGATGGAGAACATTTAAATCTAAATGACACATTTTATGTTTTTTTCCAAAAGCACCTCATACACATAATTTTATAAGGCCTACTGGTAGGGAAACCCATCCATCCTATTGGAGCAGTGCTACAGAGCAGAAAAGTGTAGTGAGTAGAAAAATGCTTGAAAAAATCCTGATGAATTGCTTTAATTTTTTTTTTTTTTCTAGTGTATGTTTTGAGATCTGAGCAGTAGAGAGAAATTTCTGTGAGAACTTCTATATTACAAATTTTATCATATGCACATTCATGTTCATGGCCAGAAGGGACAGTAATAAGGATCTATTTCTCTCCCACTCTAACACAGGCTGTAAAAATACCCCAGTGATTCCTGCATTATGAATACTGTCTCAGATAAAGCTAGAAAACCCCTTTCAGAAAATTAAATATTTCTGCTCTAACTATTTGTACCCTTGAGTTTAACTTCTTGCACTGTTTATTCAATTAATCTATTCAACTTTACACCACCAGAAAATATAGGCATGAAAATTTATCATTGTATTAAACAGCACAGCAAATCATACCCACCTGTGACAATACAGGAATGCCTGGATTTTCTGGGAATTGGATAATTTTTTTTTTATTTCAGAAATGATTACTAGAACCACTGTATGACCACAGACCTAAGCAAATGTGAATATTAAAGTCAGCATCTGAAGTTATACATATCAACATACAGAAAAGTTTCTGCCACACAGCTGGGAAAATTAATGGTAATGGAAAATATTTTGGCGGGATTTTTGTAATGCCTCTACTAGAAAACTTATACAAGATATTGTTATTACCTTAGTACTGTTATATCAAGAGATTCCAGCTAAGATTTTATTTGTTTCTGTTAGGCTAAGGAATATACTTGAAAATAGTAAAAAGGGTATGGAGTCTATCTTCGTATGCCTCTTAAAGAGTCAAGTTCTGTTCAGATAATTAGAAAGGATTCAGTTTTTCCTGCCTTGTAGAAAAAGAGCTGAGGAAGCAAGTCCTCATGGCTTAACTGTTGTGAAACTACATTTTAGACCAGAGATGGAATTAAGAACAACAAAATTCTCAATAAAAATTGTCACCTGAGTTCACCATTGGTGCTCCTGGAATTTGAAAAATCTCTGTTGAGATGATTGTGCTCAAAGGGCATATTAATTCCACCTCTATCATTACATAGTTTCTTGTTTGCTTTATTATCTTCAAGAATCTTTTATTTGAGAATAAATCTTAAGTTTGTTTACAATCACTGTTTAAGACACACATCTGCAGAAGGTGATGGGAACATAATGGAAGGAAGAATATATTTCAAGTGGTCATGTGTGAAACATGTTTCAAACTGAAAGAAGGGAAAAAGAAATAGCATTTGGGACACAATCTGGGATACCAACAGGATGCCTTGTTACTAGGAAAAGATATTTAATCAAGTTAAAAAGCTTATGATTAGCATAGCTTTTAGGTTAATTGTCGCTTGTGGAAATGTTATTCTATGGTTGCTTTGTAACTGGTTAAGTGAGGGATAAGATCTTTGTCAGTAGGGTTTAGAGGCAATGAACTGATTCCAAAGGGCTATGCCTCACTTGGCCAGACCAAATATATGAAAAAAGCTGTTATATTAGCAGGTCTATTGGTCTTAATAAAAGCTGTCAGACTTTATACTTCAAAATATAATTTGGCTGATCTCTGGAGTTTTGGAGACTTTTCTACTCCTAAATTTCAATCGGATGATAGGCCCAGTTTTCTCAGATGACCTGTGAGTGACTGCTGCAATGTTGCCTAGATGCTTCCACCATCTTGCCCACGCTAGGGCTCTGACTGAAAGCTACTGTGGCTGCCTGGCTCACCTACCTGTGTTTTCTCTGTGTAAACATGAGTGAGGGCGAGGCATGGAATGGTGGTGTTAGGTGCCACACTCTCCATTTAGACATAACCTGTGAATTCCATGTGAATCTGAAAGCTTTGAGACATAAGGAAAGCAATATTTAGCTTTATGCATGACAGATAAAAAAACCCTGGTTTCTTTCTGGTCAGATTGTTTCATTGTGCATAGATCACTCCCCAGCTGATATTTTCTTCTTTAATTCCCTCACTGAAGATATGTACATTGGAGCCTGGTATCTGATGTATATGCAAAGGAGAGCTCTGCTCCACCACAGATGCCATAAATAACTATCTCACCTCAGAGGTAAAGCATATTGCTGGTGTGGCTTGTAATGCTAATACTGTCTGCTAATGTCCTTCCCTTTATCTTAATTAGTGTTGCTTTCGATTAGAAGTAAGCCATTTGCTTTGGAATAAAAGAACTGACCCAGGCCTCTTCCCCAAATTTAAATTATCCCCACAATTAAGTGCTAAGTATGTGTCTTGACACTTACAGGACCTTTATAACCATCATATCTGAGTGGCTGGCAGTGAACTACAGCATTTATTCACCCACCCATTACATAAATTTTTCATTTCAGATACTAAAGGTGTCTTTTGTTATGCATTTCAGAAGACCATTTTATGTGCTTAACCTGTCATTGTCCTTTGTACTCACTCTTGGGTCTTTTAACAGGTTTCAGAAATTGATAATTTTGTGATACTGTGTTATAAGCAACTTATTGAGATTCCCTTAGACTACTCCTGAATTCCAACGTTTACTACAGATCCTGCTTGGATTCAAAGTGGAATGGTTGCATTTACTGGAGGAAAAAAAATATTTGGAAAGAAGGTTTTCTATTCTATTCTGTTCTTTCTATTCTTCTATTCTACTCTTTCTATTCTATTCTTCTATTCTATTCTATTCTATTCTATTCTATCCTATTCTATGTAATGAAACATACAACATGTGTTTGTTTTTCTGTATGTCTCTACGTGTCAAACCTACTGAGAGGGCAGCTAGGCTATTTGGTTTTAAACATTTTATCCCAAAGGGTCTTTAATTTGAATCTGGATTTTCCTGTCTGCTCCAGTTCTGATATTAGTATGTTGACTCTGTAATCTGAAATCTTTTGGTCTTTAATGTTCTTTATCCTGTCTTTGTGCATGATGCTGTTTTTGGAGATAGTTAACAACATAGTGGCACATATTTTAAATACATTCTTTGTGTAACAACTAAAATGCAACTGGTTTAGAGTAGGAAAAGACTAGTGATTTGGGGTAACTGTCCCATTAGATTGAGCTAATGAGGTACTGAAGCCTTCAGGTATCTTTCTGGTGAGTTTAGTAAACATAAGCACTTCACCGGTGAAGTAGGGTTGTTTTGTGCTTCCTGATATCAAGACCCAGGGTGCTCAGACACCATCTCACAATGTACAGTTACAGAGGAGGCAGTGACAGTGATGCAGACTGTAGGGTTTTATTCAAGTAACTGAGCAGCTGGAAAATTATGAGTATTGTAGGGTACTGTGAATTCACAGAGTGGATTACCTGGATCTTAATGAACCCTTTTGAATGGACACACGACAGGGAATAATGCAGGTCACCTATCCATCAGCCTGTTTGATAACCCCATTACAATCCCTGTGAGCCATTTCAGGAGTTCAGATGTTTGGGAACAGCGATAACAGGGACACCAATATGAGACTATGAGCAGTACATCCCAATCAGTTTGATTTCATTTCATTCTACAGCTTTGTGTTTCTAAACGACCTAATAATTTGCAAACCTTTGGAAATGTTGTTTGACATATTTGCACATGCCCCTGCTATAATCCAAAAGAAGGATGCTTTCCAAGATCAGAAAGCATGCTTTATTATAAACATGTTTTGAACAACTTAAGATAAAAAGGTTGGCCATAGAAGCATGGTGCAAATGTGTGTTATTTTCACAGTTCCAGGCAACCTACTTCAACTTCAACCTGCCATATCAGGCTGAGTTTCATTTGCAGTATATTTCATGAATGTGTGAGGGATCTTTACCTACAGAGGTTAGTGTACCTGTACAGAAGGATGTGTGGGAATTGTGAAAATAATTCAGTAAGTAATTCCTTTGTTATGCTATGTAACACATTTGAAAGTAACAATAAATATATGTAAAAAAGTATAACATAATACTTTGAGATGGGTTAAATGTTCACTATTTTTCCACAAATCAGGCAATTTTTACTGTGTTAATCACAAATTTCTTTGTAAGGTCTCTATGTTTTACAGTATTAGTGGCTTAAAATTGTCTTTTAATAATGTGACATTTTTTTGTTTGCGATCAGGCCAGACTAATCACTGTCAAAACACTTTGAATTTGGCAAGTAAGAACAGACAAAGCAATGAAGTGTGTCCAAAAAGAAAAAAAAAAATTCACGCCAAGCTGAGTGAGCAAAATGCTTCCTTTACTGCAGCTGTTCCAGTTACTCACGGGACAAGAGGGCAAAGCAGGTTCAAATTGATCTAACAGAAAGTCTTCTGGTACAGTAAAAGCCTTCAGTGAAAGAGACTCTTGTGTGGTCATAAGCTGTTATATTATACTATAACATACCGTTCACAACTGAAAACTGTCCAGTACTGATATGGACCTGGCAGCCTCGTTCTGACACTCCTTCTGCCAACAAGATGTCTTTAGAAGGATGAAACAAATGAGAAACTAAATTCTTCACAGCTTGCCAAGATAAGAGGTTCCTGAGTACTGCTGAGTGTTAAGATTGCTGCCCTAAACCCCTCAATTTCATTCTCTCTTTTTCTGTAATGCATATTTGTTCCAACTGTCTCCCTACCTTGAACTCTACTGCATCCTGCTGGGTTAAATGTGATGGACAGTCTATATGAAAACCAATCAGTTATTTTGACAGGAGACTCAGAGAAGGTCAAGGCCATCCCTTTTCAAAAACCTGTCTGTGAGCTTTCAGCTGTCACAGATTAAATGTCCCTGAGGCTCCTCTTTTGACTGGTCTGTCCTTTCATTTTGTCCCAAACACTCAGGAATCCAGCTAGAGAAGTTGTTCCAATGCATTCAAAATTATATTTATTTGATTGCTATTGTCCAAATTTGGAAGAGGGAAATTGTAACTCAAGTACACTGACTGTAGAGTGTGCTGCAATACCTGACTTATGAAGGAAGAAAATTCTATTCAATGTTCATGTGAAGTACTCTTTCAGTGGTAAAACTCTGCTAGCACATAAATGTACTATTGTGAAACACTGCTTCTGGAGCTTATATAGTATATTGTCTGAGACACAAACAATTATTATAGGAGTCAGTCTTTGCAGCACAATTAATATATTCTTTTTCATTTAAAAACAGTCCATAATGAGGCTTGAAGTTGAAAGGTAATTTAATTAAGAACAGGTTTATGTTTGACATGCAAAGAGATTTACTTACTTTAAAGAATAGGTTTTTCACCTTCTCCAGAATATGAAGAAAATAACTTGTTTTAGAGTCCATAAAAATGTATCTCCTTCTCATAAGCATATCAGCACTTTTTTAAAGCATTATTAATTCTGAAGGATTCATGTTTCAAGCTTGCATATTATGATCTAGGTGCTTAATTTAACAAAGTTGTTTAATAATATTTAATTGCAACTACCCTTGTTTCTATTCATCCTTGCATTATCCAGGAAGAGGCACAACTCATGTTACACTTACAGAGAAAGAGAAGGAAAGCAGGAGAAATAATTTTCAGTTCTATGTTCTATAGAGATTTTAACAAGAAACATATTCTGTACCTCTGATGAATTTGGATATTTCAAGGTTTCTAAGAAAATATTAATTCAATTCACTGTTGTGACCTAAGGTTATATTAGGAAATACAAGGAAAGTCTGGTTTTCTAGCATTTCTGGTGACAAAGAATTACCAGGAGAGTTCAAATGCTTACATCTGTCAAATTATTTTCATTTTTGATAGACCAATGTAGAACATATGGAAAAATTGACCAAAGTTACTTCTGAAAACTTTGTCTAAATTGTGACAAAGAAAATTGAACAAAAGCTACTTCAACATCAGATTTCAACAGTGGGACAGAACAGATCTCCTCTCATTGTATTAAAATGGAGCATATATTTTAGTAGACTTTTGCTGATCTTTTTCTTTTGAAGGACATGTGCTGGCAGCTATACATGAACATTTGAAATAGAGTTGCTATGAGAAGAATGATGTATTTATTCAATGTTCTCTTGAAACACCGAGAGAAATGCTAAGTCAGCACTGCTTGTCACCACAGCTAGTAACTAGGAATGAACGTAATTTTGTAGTTCATAAATTTAACATTCTTAATGCAATATTAATTGTGGTCATGATATCAGATCAGTATTGAACCATATAGGCAACAATTCTTTATCAAGAACTTCAAACAATTAAATTAGGAAAATGATCTAATCTTAACTCCCTAATTTCATTACATTTTATTGAAACATATATCATTCAAAGAACTTCCAGACTTTTCTAATTTATTGAAACCATTAAAGAATGACACAGGTAATGCAACAGCAGTATATACAGGAAGAATGATAGTAGCTATCAACCCACTATTTTAATTAGGAAAATTATTTCTAGCTTACAACTTCGTTGTAGAGTTAATTGAGTTTTGCCTAGCTAATACCTGTTTAAAATATAGGTCACAGGGCAGGTTTCTTATGATGGTGTTCAGGAGCAGACATGAATCAAGGGGTGAGGGCAACTAAAATATATTTGTTCACCTGAAAAGCAATTGAGTGTCTTTCAGAATAGTATAGCTCTACAAGCTGTTGTGGAAAAAACTTTAAGTCATAATAGCTAGCCAGAAAAAAAATCCATACCAGTGGAAGATAAGGAAGAACTGTCCTTGGTTTGGATTGTCCTAGATCATAGCCACGGCTGGACTGAGTTACCTAAGCGTAGACCTTTGTTGCCATACAAGACACCCTTAGGTATTCTGCCTGGCATCCAGCTGCTTCCCCCGAAGGGCCTGGACCACCTTAGTTGCCTGGTCATATCTGCCAGCCTTGTGCACATGCCTCAGAAGCCCTGAGGTGCCTCGAGTGGGTGCTTATGCATGGAACTGAGCCCCAAAGACCATTCAGTCTCACAGTCTGTTTTTATCAAGACATTTGTATTAGTTCTAAATTTTAAAAATCTTCTGTATGTCATTCATAAGGTATTTGATTTTCAGAGAAAAAAAATGAAGCCAAACTTTTTATTCTCTTCTGTGCCTAACCCCCTGCAATCTTCATTCTCTAAACTTAACTTTCCTCTCATATTTAAAATAGTTTCCCAGTGTTGATATATTATTCCAGATGAGCATGAACCTTTGTGCTGGGCAGTAACATGTTCCTGTTCAAATTTATTTCTATTGTATCCTCTTCTTTTTAAGCCAAGGGAAATGAGACCTTTGGTTTTGGTTTAGTAAATTCATTTTCTCAGAATGAAGAGGAGGAGCTGCACAATTTCAAGCCTAACTTCTGTACACATACAGACACATACAGGTACTCTGAGAGAAGACCAAACCTACTTTGAATAAGTATCTGAACTGAAACTCAAAATTTTCTGAGGTTTCTGCATCACTAATCCTGACAGAACTATCAAGTAATGTTACTATCTCTGAGTTATCTACACACATATAGCAGTATAATATTTATCATGTTAAATAATGCTTGGGCTGTTTGCAAACAATTAGCAAAAATTAATACAGGTATCCATTTACAATCTGTTTGTTGGGGTTTTTTTTAGTATTATGTAACTACCTTGGAGAAAAATTGAATGCTAAGTTTTTTTGGTGGTTTTTTTTTTTAATGTCTTTTTTTACAACAATATTAATTAATTGTACAAATACTATTGAATGTGAAAAGACTTCATGGAAGCACTGTGTTGATTACAACCTGAATTTATCCATTCATGGGTTTATTCATGTATATAGTGCTTCCAGTAATTTTTCTTGGCTTGAAAAACTGCTGGTAGTTTCTAGACCACCAGCATGTGAGGAGATGGTTGAAAACAAGGATTTTGTCTCAGGGGGTAATTCTGACATTCCTGAACTTATTTTCATTCTCAACTGGAACAAAGATAGCAATAAAAATGTATGAGGAAAGAAAACTTTAAAATAATTCATACAGAGATATGTATGTACAATTTCACTTCAATCAGATAAAACTAGTTTCAGTGATGTGAAATATTACAATAAATATCCTATATATGTGTTGTATGTGTACTGTAATATAATGCTTACATTAGAATGTATATTGCTGAAATAGAAATTACATTAAACAAAGTAAATAATTGTGAAACATTATAACTTGATTGGAGAAAAATTATTCTCACTTTACTGAAAGAAACTCAGAAGGCTGAAGTAATTATTCCTGTGGAACAATTTTCTTGGAAAATTTCTTTACCCTCATGAAATCCAAGTGAAAAAATTCTCATTATGTTTCTGACCTGCACAAACACAGAGGTGATGGACACCCCTCTAGTTTATAATGCTCTGACTGCTTCACAAGGCAGGACCCTATAGGATATTAGTCCTTCTCCACCACAGGCCTTTCCTTAAACGCATCCCATGATTGCCTTCCTAGGTTAGTTTTACTACTATATGTATTTCTATCTAGCAAAATCTAGCCTTTTTGCTTTAAATTTCTTTCTTTTGACAAGGTTTGTGGATGAGCAGACAATATGTAGAATTGTGGTAATTTTTAGGATTTCAAATAAGTTTGGTCTGCATTGCAATGAAAGGAAAGACTTCTTGAATGCATTTAGAAACCATTAGTGTGTTAAAAAGTCCACCTTTGTTTCTCTGTTAGAATATTCAGCCTTTAAGAAGGGTGTGTGCCTAGGTGGACTGAGATGGTCTGGAGTCCATGGTTAGACATGTTCTTTCAATTGGCAGGAAATTTGCCTTGCTTTAAGATGAGTTTACAAGGATGTTCCTCTGACATAGCTGACTAACATGGCAGGGGAATAATCCTGATGACCTAGGAAGTCTGTACCTACTCTACTATGCACACTCACTTGTTTCTTTTCCAAACAAATTTTAAACATCCTATAAATGTTTATTTTATTCCGTATAGCAATCATACACTAGTTTTCATGCTAAGGTGGCCTCTTTAGGTAAAAACCCTTCCATTAAGTAATTAAAGTCCCAAAATCTTTCCTTGAAAGTCATTCAAATCTTGAATAATTTTCACTGTATGACTTTGAAGATTTTCTATGGAGTGCAACCTGAAGTTCAAATATAAGACAGATTTGGCTTTTTAATAACTTATACATTTAGAATCCTTTGATTTCAACTTCTGAGAACGGTGTTATCAGGTTATTCAACTGAACATACTTCACAACAAATAGCTCCTTGTAAACTTGGACCCCATACTGCTCTTAGATGAATGCTCCAATTCCTGGTCTGAAAACCCTTTGCTGTTACTAGTGCAGTGTTTCCAATCTGTTCTTGGATAGGGTGGATTGATTTTATTTAACTTTTTATAGCCATTGACAGAAACTAGTGGGATTAGGGTATGATTCATGTAATTGTTTTTACACATAGATTTTAACGTGGACAGATGACATAGGTTTTGTGTTTTGCTGTCAAGTGGCAACAGAAGGAATACCAGGTGACCAGCACAGAGGAAGGTGTTTCCTTTTTGATCCAGTGAACCTTGCCACAATTATTTATCCATCTTTGTCCTTATTCCAACAGAGTATATTCTGTTTTCCTGTGAACTTCAAAAGCCTTGAAAAAGCAGTGGCAAACTGTCTGCTCAGCTGGCCAATGCTCTACAAGTGTAGCTTGATAAGAGTTGTGATATACCAGTCCCTGCTGCCTATGGCTCACTGCATGCTAAGGAAAAGCAGAGGCATATTCAACACATGCTTCAGCTGGCCTATTTTAGATATCTGGCTTAGGATGGGATGAAAGCTGCCCTAAAAAAAGTCTGATTCTCTCCTTTAACTATAAAAAGAGCCTGTAGTAGATTAGAAGCAGAGGGCTTAAGCTGCAGATCTAAAGTGGGAGCAGAACATGTGTTTTGAAGAATAACACATTAGATATGAGCCTATATCTTTTTATGTACCTCTTCTTCACTGTAGTAGAGACTGGAGGAAGTTTTGGTTGAAATAGGGAAGTAGAATGATAAGCTCCAAAAAAAAAGTGCTGAAAATACTCTTCACGTGTTCTTTGTTTTTTTTTTCTTGGGGAGGGGGACAGTTATGGTATTTCTTGCTTGAGGGAAGTTTGAAGATCCATCTGTCCCCTCTCTGTACGTCTCTCTTAAATGAGGCAATTCAAGGCAGAGAAACTTGTGGTTCTTGCACTCAAGCTTGAGTCATCTGACTGCAAGCAACAACAGGACTCTTCTCTTAGGGATGCTGGAGAAGTGAAGATGTGAATGCAGGAGAGGTATGACTGACATTAACCTCAGAGAAAGAGAAAAAAGGAAATCTGACTACTCAGCCTCAGAAAGGAAACACATTTAAGCTTACTTTGAATTACACTGTTAATAAAACATTGTTTTGATGCATCATTTTTCTGGGTCTATGCTTTTCAACATGTTATGGACTATTTAGATATGTAAATATATTTATGCTGTGCAGGCATATACAAGGTTATATTTCCTGAAAAAAATCTCCACTATTCACAGATTAGAAATTATTAATTTATCACCTTATGCGCTGTTTTTAAGAGGTGTTTCTTACTAGTATACAAAGCAGTGAAAAAAATCTCAGTCATGCGAGTGCCAGGGTGTGGGACTCTGCAGTAGCAAGAATTTTGCAGTTTTTGAAATGTTTCCTTTCTGCTATTGTAAACCAAAATATTCTACTTTGGCTTACAGAAAGAAATAATTTTCTTTGTATTGCTTGCCAGAGCAACCAAGAAAAAACACCTTAGAGATAAAAAAGCTGGGAAAATATCAAGGTACAATCTTGTATTTAATTCCCCCTCCCCCCTGGTTTTGAGATGTCAATGATTCATAATTTTTCTGAGAACAGGATTGGTGGTTTTTCTCTCTCTCAATTTTTTGGAAATTGTTTCCTTCAAGTTCTACTTATCAAGAAGTGTTTATCTTCCATAACAGAAAAAAAATTGGCTGAGAACAGGTATTGGACAAAAAAGGGGGCAATAGAGAGCTGTAGCCACCTTCTCCCTGCATTAATTCTGTGAAAGGATTATGTGCACAGATGCTTCTGCACATTCCATTTCCATCCCCATATTCATTTAGCACTTGGATCCAGCACTGAAGCATATTTTATTCTCTGAAGAGTGTTGTCAAGATTTATAAATAAGACTAGAGATCTAAGTTTAACAGCTCAGATTTGAATTCACTGGTCAGGAAATGCACAAAAAAATACATAAGTCCACATCATCTGTCACCTATGTCTTTACCTTCAGCTGCTTCTGGACTTACTGGTCTTAGGTGAGTATTTGATTGCTGATCTATCTACCTCTTGTTTTCAAACAGTGCTCCCTGAACCCTTGGGCCTGTGAGTGATAGCTAAGAAAACAAAAGCCACTGTCCGTGGATTTAAATTGCCTACACAAGTATGCTGCACTCCAATGGGAAAAGAAAAAATTTAGGGATCTTCAAACTGAAAGAATAGCTAAAAAACACTGATCTAGGGTCTATGTGATACATTCTTGGGTGATGGTATTTTTATTTAACTCTTAACATTTTAGCATATAAACCAAATAAGCATCTTCATAATATTCAGTCTTGCACTGACATATCACAGTGCTAGTTCCTTGAGTATTACACAGAAGCGTAGGATTTCCCCAAGTCATTACCTCCAAGTAGAAATACTCATCCATTAATTCAGGAAGGAAAGAAACAGCATGGATTACCTCTTCAGCTCTGTGTTCATCACTGGGTTGGGGAAGCCTGTGTGGTCTTTGACTGTCTGTGCTCTATGTTATAGTTGGGGAGCAGCTCTTCAGAGGAGGCCCTGGGAGTGCAAGATGAGTTCAGGCCATCAGTGAGCCTTGGCAGTGATGAAGACCAACAATGTTGTGGGCTGTGTCAGCAGAAGTACAGCCAACATATCAAGGAAGGTGACTATTGCCCATACTCAGCAACTGTTAGACCACATCTAAAGCACTGCATCCAGTTTGGGGGTCCCCAGTAAGGGAAAGGCACTGATAAACAGAAGTGAGTCCAGGAGAGGAGCACCATGATGATTGAGTATGGAGCATATGACCTGTTAGGACAGGCTGAGGTATTGAGATTTGTTCACCAAAAAGGGAGTGGTTTTGGGGGACCACACAGAAGTCCCCAGCACCTATGAGGAGCTTATCAAGGTGATGGAGTCAGGCTTTTCCCAGCAGCACTTGTCTGGAACCTGACAGGCAATGGACATAAAACAAAACCTGAGGTTCAGATTGGACAGAAGAAATGTTTGCCCATGAGGACAACTAAGCAGTGGAGGAAACAGAAGGTTTTGACATCCACACTGTGTGTACAGCCCTGAGCATTCTGTTTTGAGCTTGTAGCTTAGCCTTCATTGAGAATGGAGTTGAACTAGAGGCCTCCCAAGGTCCCTTCCAGCCCAAATTACCCAGTAATCTTATGATTCTATGTGGCTGGGTTGCCTGAACCCAGCCTGAACCATAATACAATCTGTGTTGAATTTCAGTTAGTCAATGATAGCAAAATAACCCTCTTCAAACATAAGTTTTCCATACAGATCTGCAAAGACACTCTTCCAGGGTAATTCAAGGCTTATTCTGCTATTAAGAAATCAAGTCTAGTGCTGACACAACATTTTACAAGTATTCTTATAAAGGAACTTGGTTGATACAGCCTCACATCTACAGCTTATGTCTAGAGTCACATGATAGGCTTCATAAAAATATGTCAGTTTTTACCAGCTGTAAAATTGACCAGCTGATCCTACTCACTGTACTACATCCAGTTGAAGGTTGACATCTACATATTGCTGCTGGCTACATATTTGCATCAGTTGAAACTTGCCATCATGGTCAAATTTTTTTGTGCTTTGACCTCTGAAAAATATGTACTTGGAGAAGGTAGATGACCAAACCTCTCCAGAGACAATTACTGAAACGGGTTCAAAATCTTGGCTTATCATTAGAAGTTAAAATGATAAACTGAATCTTTTCACTTATCCTGTTAGCCAGAAGAGATATTTGGTGGGTAATATTCTATGTTTTCTCTGGATAATACAATTAAGTATGGATTCCATTTTCCTATGCCAGAAAAATAGTTTATCCCTCTGGGTAAGATGATTCCTAAACAAGAATGCTCATTGGTTTTTTTTTGCTGCTGTTTCTTGAAAGTTATATCTCAAACTACCTAACATAGCTTTCACTGGGGAGCCTTATGGAAAGCCTGTCTTGGCATTATAATTAATTAACTTAATCTCTAGCCACTTTATTTAATTCCTTCCTTCCCTTTTTCTGGCTTAATTTTCTCTTCTTATGAGGCCATAATGCCTCTTTATAGAAGCAGGACTGTATCTTTATTATCACTTTCTTTATACGTTCTCTGCTGGATTTTCTGAACTTTATTTTATTCCAAGAAAAATTCTAGGAGTATGCTTCATTTTGTTAAAGAAATAGGAAGTTCATTTAAAAAAAAAAAAAAAAGCAAGAGTTATGATGGAATTGGTTCAAAATAGCATTGGCAGAACTAAGTGGAGCTCAATCTCTAATTTCCTTAAACCTGAACATTTCTTAACAGGTAACATCAATATCAGGATGTGACAGTGAACATGTTTGTGTGTGGCAGGCAGATATGTTATTGTACAGCAGGTACAGACAAATCCATAAGCACCTCCCCCTTCTCATGTCTCCTGAAGCCTGTGCATTCTCTCTCCTCTTTAATATTTGTCTTCTCGTAGGAATATATTTCTTGCATTACTCTGCTTACTAATTTCAATAGTGTTTAGGAATAAGCATGCGAATATGCACTTTGATAAATAAATATGAAACTGAAAGCTAGAGACAAATTTATGTACTTGTTGAATTGGGAAGTAAGGAGACAAGACAACATGTTATTAGCCTATCCTTTATGGTTGCCTCTATCCCACACTGCTGCTGTTACCAGCTAAGGGGAGTGACAACAGCAGCAGCTATTGCTGAAGAGATAATAAATACAGCTTGACAAGCCAGAAGTCTAAAGGTAACCAGTATCAGACCTGACTTGTCCCTGTTAAATGAGATAATTTAATGAGGTTGCTTTTGAGATGAGTTTTGACCATCACAGCCCTAGTAGGTGATAGCAATTTGGGAAAAATCCAATATAATTTTCAAACATCATGAACACTTAAATCATGATGCCCTGCACAAAAACTGAACAACTTTAGTGTCTAATGCTGGTAGTCTGGCATCTAAGCAATGCTGTTGATGCCTGGAAACAAACCAGAGTTCTTGATTTATAATGTCCCAGTTTGGAAACTGGCCTATGGGTTAATATTATTTGTCAGGATGAGTTAATGAAAATGACTCTCCTGGGTAGTAGTCCGTTCAGATTACCACAGAGACCAGCTGGATACTTGCTGCCCATTGACAGAGGAAATGTGCATTCCTTGCTTCCTTCAGGCATGCTTGGTAGCTTTTATTATGTCATTTCAGTGGTCATAACAAAGAAACCAGGCTATACAACCATCTTAAATGATTGTTAATAATAATTTCTAGAGGAAACATTGTTTTTCCTGATGGTGAAACTAGAAAAGCCTGTAATCTTTTTTAGATTAAATCTGGGCCCACTTCTGCCAGATACTCTCACCTGTGATGCAGAAGCAAGGGTCATGTGACAGCTGTGGACATCTACAGAGGGCACAGCTGTTTGTAGCACAGCAGATAACACTGAAGACAGATGTCTGAACTGCGACATTGATGTTGCCATGCTCAGCCTGGTGACATGAGTTAAGGCATCCCCAGACCTTTTGTTATAAAGTTTGGGTGGATTTTATCAAAATGCTCGATTTCACCAATAAATGAAGCCCTGCACCTTTCAGGAGGATTTTCTCCCTAATTCTCAGCCAGAGGAAAGAGTACCAACAACTGGAGAACTAGCTCTTGCTTATCAGAACTGGTATCTTGTCCCATTCTGGTTGGAGACAGGATAGAGAAGTTAGGAAGATCAATGGACTGTCCCATCCCCACCACAGAGCTGACAGACATCCCAGGAAGGAGATGTTGGTCGTGCCATTTGTTCAAAGCCCTGCTGCTGGCACTCTGTTCTTAGTGAATGTCCCCACCAGAGAGCAGCTGTGTGTAGTGCCTGCACCATTGCTTTCCATCTATACCTTTGGGAAGCAGATCTGAAGACACTAGTGAAAAAACATGGTGAGAAAGTCAAGGTTTTAAGGCTGTATTCATAGACAACAGTTAACCAAGTGATTTCTGCAGGGTCATAAGCTGTAAAAACACTCAAGGAGTACTTTAGTCAGTGAAACTCAAATTTAAATGGAATTCAGTAATAGACCCAGTTCCTACTGGCCTCCAAATATGGTGAAGGCATTTGACATCTTACAGGGTGCTCTGTCTTGAAACAGAGCAACAATAATGCTCAGTGTCTTTCTGTGTATGGATGTATGCACAAAACAATTCAAAGGAAAAAGCCTACTTAGATATTTTTGCCACTTTTGTACAGACTTCCAGGTTTAAAAAGATATTATTTAAAAATATATTTCTTACCCTGGTCTGAGTGAGAACAGAATTTATTCTGGTCAGTGATCTCACTTTTCAGCTCGGTTCTTCTAACTGCACTGTCTGAGGTCAGCAGCCTGTTTTCACAGACAGTGTCTGCTGCTGGCCGTGATAACACCCCATGGTTAGAGTTACTACCAAGGATTGGTGTGCAGACCAAGGCCACTGCTGGAACTTGTGTACCACGCTGAGGGATGCAGAAAGGCTGCACCTGTAGGGAAGATTGTACAGGGCAGGTGACCCTAAACTGACCAGTGAGGTATTCCATCCCGTATATATCATATTGGATATAAAGCTGAGGGATCAGGAAGGTCAAGCTCTTGCTCAGCTCTCCCTCGCTTCCTCAGTCACCAGTTTCCAAGGGGCACTCTGGCCATTCTGCCTTCGATTCTGATCTCTGTGTTACTGAATCCGGTACCAGAATCCAGCTCCTGAACACAGCTCCCGTCTGCTGCTGGGCCCAGTCTGGGACTCCCTCAGTGCCTGCTCCACAGCATCAATGGTGATGGTGACGTAATTACCATCACAGGGTTGGGTTCAATACTGGTTTTGTATATGTTTGTACATATTCTATTTTTATTATTATTATTATTTTCATTTTAATTAAAGCTGTTCTAGTTTCCTTTTCTAGTCACTAAGTCTCTCTCCCTTATTCCCTTTCTCTTCCCCTTTGGGGAGG
>JANHFX010017884.1:13189-25889 GCA_027560015.1 Chloroceryle amazona | reverse complement strand
GTCACCACTGGTGCTGTGGAGCAGGCACCAGGGGAGTCCCAGCCTGGGCCCCGCAGCAGACGGGAGCTGTGTTCAGGAGCTGGATTCTGGCACTGGACTTGGGACACACACACTGGGATCAACAGACAGAGTCCTCCTCGGCTGCTCCAAGGAAGAAACTAGAAGAGGACCCAAGCCAAGCTGGCAAAGCAGGGCAAGAGGGCAAAGAGAGGGGCAAAACCCTCCTGAAGGGAGCTGGAAGGCTGCACACGAGGGATGGGTTCTGAGCTCACGCAAGCTCTGGACAATTAAATACCAGCAATGAGTGCACCGCATCTCTCCCTGCCCTTGTAATTATTTGCCAGCTGCAGAGAACAGCCTGAGGAGCCCTAAAGTGAGTCAGATGCAATTTATCATGTTCCTTCCTGTCAGATTTGTCCCCCCCAGCTCCCAGCGGGGCTGGTCAGGAGCTGCCAGCACCCCACGGCTGCACCCCTGGGACTCACCCCCGGTACCCAAAGTACCGGGCAGTTTTCAGATGCCTCTCAGCAACTTGTGAACTCTGTTGCACCTTCACTTAAGGAGCCTTCTGAGAGCACCCTCGTTAGTGAAAACAAACAAGCCACCATCTAAAGCCATCGCCCACGTTCCCTCAGGCAAAGGGGGCAACATTTCCCAAGCCGATCCTGGAAAAGGACAAACGATATTCTAAAAGTCAGCAGCTGCAGTCTGTAAAGTTAAAAAAGAAACAAAACCACACAGACAAAGCCAACCTTCCCTTACTTAATCGGAGCTGGAATTCCTGCGCGTTGTGTCGGGCAGGATGCGAAACGCACAGCTCAAGTTATATTGTGTTCTGAAGAACTGGCAGCACTACTGAACTACGCCTGCCTGCAGGACCACAGCCCAGTTCTCCTGCCTGGTTAACACGGAGAATACTTTGTTCCAGCATCCTCTGGCCTGCCAGCCACAGAGGATGTATTGTTTCACAGTATATTAGTGGTTTGCAGGGACTTTATGGTTAAGCAAACAATAAGATGGTTAAATTATCCGATTCCAACATTTGACTTTTTAAATGTGAAAGTTAATAGGCCTGCATTATTGGAATCAGCGCGGAGAGCGTGACTGCCCATCTGGGCAAAAATCAAAAGACAATCAATCCAACAGGTTTTTGGGACTAGATTTCCCTGCGAGGTAAAAGCAACTGATATTCTGTTCTGGCCGGTAACACGGAAGGTTTATTAAACATATTAACTGAGCTGTTGAATAAGTTCTGATAATTAAAGCAAGGCTTGGCTATTCGTGCCCAGAGGAGATATTGTCTTCCACCGAGCAAAACATTGCAGAAGCGTGGAGCCAGAGATAGGGCTCTCGTAGAAGGGCCAGCTCCGGCTGATAAACCGCTAATCTACGCGAACAAAGCAGAAGATAATGAGCATCAGCAATTTTTAAAGGTTGTTATGACAGCAACACAAATGAATAGCTGCTTCTGCCGGCCTCCATCACTCAGCTATCCATTTGCTGCCACGCAGGCACCGAGCCGGCACCGCGGCACAGCGAGCCCGCTCCACCCCGCGCCGGACCCGCCGGCTCCAGCTCGCTGCCTCCAGACCTACCTGTGGCCTTTAATGCTGGTTGTTCACCTAGCAACAGTTTTAACCTTTTGGCATGGATTTTCCCTTGGTAATGCGATTCAGCCACCACTGCTGAGGTAAAGGACATGTTACATAGTGTGCAGCATTTGTTCTTATCCACTGAGTCACCATCACTGCCCTGGGTGGAGACAAAAACACAGACAAAAAAAAGAGGTGTATAAGCCCACCAAGCACGGTCATGGAGAAAGAAGAGAGAGGAACCCAGGTTGTTACGCCAAGGCCATGGTTTCCAAGAGGTTTCCCTTCCTTGTCTCCCCTGCACTCACTCCTGCCCGGTCCCAGCCCTGCTCAGCCCACGATGCCTCCAAGCCCCCAGCACCTCCACTCTCGTTCATGCACTGGGAGCTCACCCTGTTGCCTCATACTGCCCAGAGCCGTGAGACTCACCCATCGCATCCACCAGCCCTTCCTTTAGTCTGCATCCCTGTTCTCTGGCTGAGGGAGTCGTGCAAATCTGGTGCTGTCCCTGCCCTCAGACACCAGGGCTTCCCCCCTTCACACTTCTGTAAGAGACCCCAAAGCAGCTGAGGGGGACGAGATGGGGGGATGAGATGGGGCAGCTGACTCTGCAGGTGAGAGAACCAAATGAAGCAGCAGGACTTGCGTGGGTCCCCCGAGCAGGATCACACACCAGCCCCAGACACCTCCTGCCCCTCTGCCTTTGCCCTGCCATTCCTGAGCCCCTGGGGGCCACCCTCTTATCCCCACCCGTGGGCAGGAGCTCCACAAGGTGCCCGGCTGGCCTTGGCTGCTGGCCCTCGCAGAGGAACCAGCCTCATACCTCGCAGCGAGAATTTACTGCCAGCTGCTAACAAGACAAAGCTGAAGGCAACAGCAGCCTCATGGCACAGACTAAAGACAGGGAAAATTGCCTGCTGCAGGGTTTGCAGAAAAGGAAGAAAAAAAAAAAGGTTGCAAAACCACCTAAACCCCACATTTATGTTCTGCTCCTTTCCTAGAGATGGATTTTGAGCTCTTGAACGCTGCCAGATGAAGAAAAGGCAATCATAATAATCCAAGGCACTTTACAAACAATGGTAAAAAACACAGCACAGAAACTGGCGCTGCCTAAAGCAAACTCCAAGCCATGGCCTGTAGCCCTGCTTCGGGATCTGCACAATGGAACACCCTGGTGCAAAGGGGATGCCCCTTGTGAGATCCTAGGTGTCAGCCAAGAGGAGATTGGAAATTTTAAGCTATGAACATCATCATTTAGCATCTCAGTAGCAGCAAGAAGCTCTCATGGCTGCAGTGACACGAGTTACTAATTGCTGCATCTTTATCTTCACCAGTAAGCCTTGATTTAATAAGAATATTGACTCCAACCTTCGTTACGGTTATTCTTGTGAGAATAAAAGGCAGCCTGCTTCTGCCAACTGCATGGCTGAGCTTGGAGCTTCTCCTCTAAGCAGACCCCACGAGGAGTGGGTGTAGCTCCAGGCTTCCCATTGCCACCGCAGCAGTACCTGTGTCACTGCCCGTGCCACCATATGTCCTGGGTCCTGCAGCAGCTCCCAGCACTGCCCTGTGTCTCACCCACTGCCCTGGAAAGACACCGAGCAGCCCAGGATTACCCCCAGCACTTCCCGGGCACAGACACATCTGCTGGGATTTCTCCCTACTCTGTTGGGGGTTTTGGCACTGGGGGAGGTGAAGGTCGAGCAGAGGCACAGAGGAACCCCTGCCTGGCTGGCAGAAGCTGAGCAGCCAGGGAGGGCTTGGGAGAAAAGCTCACAAACAGCCCCTGAGCTGAGCGTGTGTCAGCAAAACGGCTGCTGCTGCTGCCAGCAAGTGTTTCACCAACAAGCAGCTTCCACAGATACAAGGGTAAGTGTACAAACGAGCGAGGAGCAGGGGAAAGCACGTTTACACCATTAGTCACAATTAATTATTCAATCCATTCCACAAAAGAAACGGGAACCCCACTTAGAGCCATGTATACGTGCTCTCACTTTCCCAAGGATCCCAGTACGTTGTGTGAGCCACTGAGCACAATTTATAGTGATCCCTCTTGGAAAGGCTCCTCTGTGCAGAGCAGGACCTTGCCACAGCAGGTCACTTCCCAGCTTTGTGCAGGTAGTTGCTGTCCCAGCCCATTCCCTGGCCAGGATGGACAGATCCAGCCCTCGTGCCACAGCAAAACTCGCTCTGGTGACAAGTCACCTGGAGACGGTTGGGTTTTTTAAAGTGAGTGTTCCAACCGCTGGTGTGCAGTCGAAACAGAAAATCGTCTGCTTTAGAAGCTGCAATCTCCCCCAACCAGCTGTAAACGTGCTCTGCAGGTCATCCCTGTGCACAGGTGGGCTGGGCACGGAGCAGGTATTGTGCTGGCTGCACACGCAGCACAGCAAACAGCTGGAAACAGTGGCACCGCACAGCTGGAGACGGTGGCACGGCTGAAGGGACAGCAGGGACCAAGGGAGAGTCAGACGACATCCAAAGGCCATCCCCTTTGGCAATGTCACACATTCAGACCCAGGATGAAGGGCCCAGCTCCTCAACTCCATCGTGTGAACCAATGGGTGGAGCAGCCCCAGCACCAGCCCCTCCATCCTCCCACCGCAGCACAGCCAAACCCGGGCTAACCTGGCTGTGGCCACCAGCCAGACACCTCCAACACCTCCCAACAATCCCACCAGAGGCTGGATCCTCCAGCAGCATCCTCACTGCCCATGGGCAGCAACCCCAGAGCGCCGGGCACAGGAGCACTGGGGAACCTGCTGGGGCTGAGCTGGTTGTTGTTGTTAACGATAAATCAACTAAAACCTAGGGGAGAAATCTCAAGAGGTGATAAGTACTGTTCTGAGTGTAATTTGCACTTCTTTTAAATAGGTTTCTCGCAAGATATTTTATGTCTTCAAAGGGAAATCACTTGAAAGTTAAGAGCAGAGTAAAAAATTCCCAGACTCTATTGATCATCAGTGGTGGTAACATACAAAGAGCCTCCAACAGAGCTCCTTTGAAAAGTTGATACACTTCATTGTTTACACACCAGGGTCTCTTCCTCTGCCTGGTCTGCTCCTTAGGGACATTTTTTCCTTTCCTACCTACTTTCACAGATAGACTGCAGTTAAATAAAAAAAAAATATTAAAAAAAACCCAATAACCTCCCTCTGATGCCTCCTTTAGAGCCCAGGGTCCCATTTACACCAATCCACAGCTCGCTACGCAGCTTATCCAAGGTCACCTAAGCCTTTGGGTGAGCACCTTGAAGCTGGATGAGGATTTGGCCACCAGACTGGCACCCACCTGCAGCAGAGGGGTATCCCCGGTTTCTTGGTTGGTCTGAGAGTCCCACACTGCACAAAACACAACGGACCTTCGCTCTCTAACAGCCAGCCAGTTTCCATACGCTAACTGCTGCTTTTTCCTAGCAGGGTGCAGGAGATATTTGGGCTCCAGCGTTATTAAGAGTTTACCCAAGCCTGCAGCACTCATCAGCACAATGACCTCCCTTCCCTCCTCCACCCCCTGAACTCCCTGCAGCCGGGAGGCCGGATCCAGCCCTGAAGGGTAATTATGCCTTCTCATTTGTCAGCGGCTGTTTTACCTGCATAACCAGATGGGCTGGGGGAACCCGATCCAGGTGTCTTTTGTCACCTGTTGAATGACACCGCGTTGACAAGATTGTGCAGCCAGCCGGTAAAGTAACATCGCCTGTCGATCAGGATGCCCAGGCGAGACAGGGGGGTGAGCCCAGCCTGAGCTGGGGCACGGGGCTTGACCAACCTGCAGCTGCTCAGGACAGACGCCGGCTCTCCAGGGATGCTCCGCGCTGAGGTGCGCGCTCATCCGTCTCTCCTCGCTGCTTTGCTGCCGTGCCCAGCTCAGTCTAAAGCAGCAGCAGTAAATAGGCACTAACATCTCAATTTAGTTTCCATAAAACCAACAGAAGCAACTCTCTAACCCCAAGCTGCACGAAGCCAACGTGCAAGGAATATTTCTACCGTTCGCTTTTGCGATCTCCTCCAGACGATCCCTTCTCACCAACCTTTCCAGAGATAAAGCACTGGCAGAGGGAACGGCCTCACAAACTGAAGCACAACGAAACACACCCTGGGCTCAGAGATAAAGCATCCATTTCCCAATGCTGACATCGCTCATCTTCCCCCCGCTCCGTAGCCGTGCTGAGCCAGCCTGATTTACGGGAATTCTTCTTGTAATATTATAAACTTCAAAGCAAGTCTCGTACATCCAACAGAATTAACTTCAGTTATTCACATGCCTGTTAACAAGCTGCTAAAAGGCATAATCCTCACACAAGACCAGGCAGTTGCAGTCCTTTGCTGGATGCTCCTTAAGCAATCCTCAGGAAAAGTAAGGATTTTTATTCCACAGATACAAATCTGCTGTCTTCATTTCCTAGGTTTTACTAAGAAGCAAAGCTTAGACAAACCTTTGAAATACAGCAGTATAAACTACAACACTCAAGGCACTGCAAAGTACCTTTTAAATTCGAGTTAATTTTCTGCACGTGGAGAAGGTGTTGCTGCTAAAGAGCTATTTTCTGTAGCACTCTGTGAAATTTAGACCACTTCCACTCGGGAGCCTGTTTTCCCTTGTGGTATCAGCAAAGAGCAAGTACCAGGTTGCATCTGTCTACATCTGAAATGCTTGTAAAGTCTCGGAGCATCTTAGGACCTACAAGTTCTCCTAAGAAAAGCCAGCCCTAAGTTAAGGAGTGTGTTTGGCAAGGTCAGCATGTGTCCCACAGTCCCTGCTCTGGCAGGGACAGAGCCATGGGCAGCGCAGGGAGACCGGGGGTGACTCCTCAGTGGGAGCCACCGGCTTCCACTGCTCGGCGTCCCCCAGGGCAGAGTCTGTCCCAGCCCCAGCAGCTCCTGGCCAGCCCCAGCCTCTTGTCTGAGAATAAATCCAAGTCTTCCACCCATAATTTCTTTCATTGGAACCAATAACTGACCTTTCAGTTGAAAGCCTCTGATCAGGTACAAAACACACAGGAAGACTATTGACCCTAAAACCAAACATTTCACCTTAGTTTCAGTGTAACCGATGGAGATTTAAGTTACAGCATGCAGTAAATCCTGCACCAGAAGCTATAAAACCCATGATCTTGCTGATCGGGAACTGAAGCTGAGCCTCCCAAGGCAGCACCGGCAGCATTTGTGCCTCAGAGAGACACAGATCCTGGCTCACCCATCTCCAGCACCAGACAGAAGTGACAGGACACCTCCGCTGCAGGATGTGCATTACCCTCAGCAGCAAAACCAAATATCCTGCTCTCTTCCCTCAAACGATTTATCCCTGCTATTATGACCCCATTCTTTTTTGAGGACGATGCTGCTGGTTAAAGCAATTCACTTATAGCACAAATAGGGGGAGAATGAGTCTGAAGGCTCTTCTCCCATCCCCAAAAATGTGCTTCAGAGCACACCAGAAAGTTTCATCATGTCTATCCTGACCATAAATAGGGGTCCTGTTCTTTAAATGGGGATTGGAAAAGGCTGATTGAAACTGATTCATCAACCCTGGGACTTGAGGTTAACTTCAGTGGGTCTCTGACACAAACTGCAACCTCCTCAGATGACTTTGCTGAAATGTTAAGCGAAAATTTAAAATGAAAGGTCGACCATCCCTCAGTACACCAAAGACACGAGGTTTTTCCCCTTCCCCACAAATAATGGAAGCCATAATGCCCAGCCCATCAACTGAGTCATTACCCAACGTCAGACTAATTGCATCAGCCTCCTGCTCCTTGCTACGGAAGGGCAACGGGTGCTTTGCAAATGCAGGGAGTTTCAATAGTCCTCCGGCAGCAGCAGCCACCGCTCACCTCGCTGAAAGCTCAGGCACCAAATGCTGTTTCTCAGCCCATTGCATTGAGCACCTACAACTGCAGCAGCTTCTCCTTCCTCTCGCCATTTGAAGCTGGATGAAGTGGTTCTTTTTGGGGTCAAAAGGATAAAAATCAAATGGCAGAGTCACGTAGCGGGGTGGATTGGATGAAAAGAAGGCTAATATTCCCTTTGCAGCTGCGGATGCTTCTACACAGCAATTGAATTGGTTATCACAGATTGTTCCTAACACTCCTTAAAGTCGCCCTGCCAGGGCTTGACTAACTCTGCACCGGGCAACGCAGCCGCGCTCTGGCCGTGGCAGAGATGTTATCTCGCAGCATTAGGGATGTCCTAAATATTTCTGTTCTCTGGAAATGCCAAGGCTTGGATAATACCTGATCAGCAACGGGCCCACTTGGAGCTCTAAACGTTGGCAGAGTTTCCCTGCTATATTTTTATAATCCACATAATTTTAGAATTTAGGTTTTGCGTAGCCTGTCGTGCAGGATGGGTTAACACAGCCCCCACTGAGGGCTGCCCTTGGCACAACCAAGCACCAGCAAGCACAGCATGACGTTACTTCTCATGGTTGCTTTTCACAGAAGAAATGGCAAGTGGTTCAGCTTTGACTAACTTGAGGTCTCTCTGGGGCTCTGCCCACCATACCCCCGTGCCAAGGTCTACCTGTGGCTCCGTGGTTTCTTGTTAGGTGGAATGAAGCCTGTTAGAGGACCATGTTCCAAGTCTATATGTGCACGTCCACTGTACCTTTCACAGGCTGTAACGAGTAACTCAATAAAACCACGGTGAGATCCTGTTGGTAAGGGGTAGATTGCATCTTCAATTACCCTGCGTGCAACATAAAAAGTTCCACTAAAATTTTAATTACCGCGTGAAGGAGATTTCAGATTCCTTTGGCAAAACTTGCATGCTTCTCCCTTTAATTAGAAGATATCTCACTAAATATTGATAGCATTAAGCCACAGTCACACTCCCATAGATCTGAAATGGTTTGGCTGCTATCTGCTGGGAACCTCATCAACAGCTCTCACACCAGCCCCGGAATATGGGAAAGAGCTAAATGAATAATTCACTGTGAATCAGTCCCTTATAAATTTAGTCTCCTTTTATTGCCTGACAAATGGCTGCGAGCTGGTCCAATTTCTTCATGTTTGTTTGTTTATCGGAACACAACCGAGGAACCCCATTGCCATTTTTTATGGACCCAGGGAACATTGACTCCCGGAAGACAGCTCCTCAGCCATGGCCCTGCCTCCCCTGACAGGAGCCCCCCGAGCCAAAACCAGCCATTGCCCTTCCACTGAATAAACTCTGGCTATTTGCTATCAGCATTCTTTTTTTCTTTTTCCCCTACGAAGGAAGTCTAACTAAAAATACAATTATTGTTGCTGATGCACGTAATATTTCTTGTACACTTTATTGAAAATTATTTCCAGTTACTTAGCATTGCAGCTCATCTAAATGTTACCTCTGGGTACCTGATCATCTGTGGCTGTAACATAAAAAAATGTTGTAGGACAGAGTCAATGATTCACAAAGCAGCTGAGTAAACAGGGACTGAAATTATACCCACGTTTTCTGACCGGAGCTTTTTAGCTGGACAGCCTCCATCTATGGGATGAAGCATATAATAGAGACGAACTTTGCTGGCATGTTTCCGACTCTGGAAAAAAAAAAAAAAGAAAGAAAGGAAAAAGAAAGAAAGAAAAGGGAAGAAATGAAGTTACAAAAAGCAAGAGGCTCTACTGCAGCGCACACCGATCTGCAATAAGATTTCACATCCCCTTAATATGCATCTCTACTGTGGGAGGGGGAAAGACCCAGCTGAGGGACACTTGCGTTTCACGGAGCTCTCCCCCTGAAACCACCGTGGAATGAGTACAACGCCTGCCATTAGCAGGAGAAATGGTCCACCCCTTGCCTCTGCTCAGTCTTGCTGCCTGCAGCCCCTTGAAGAGGCAGTGGGAATGAAGGCGGCGAGAGAAGAGCAACGTTTGTCACCAGACCATTTCCATAGCGGGAGAGATTGAAAAGAGAGGGGTTATTTCACTTCAGGAGGAGACAGGAGGGCATCCTGAGGGATCAGATGGGGGATCAGATGCACGCACAAACTGAAATCCACAGTTCCTACACTTCCAGAGCAATAAAATATGTAAAGGGCATGAAAGCTCGCTGTCTAGGAAATAAGCCAACTATTACCTGCCAAAGGTTTGAAAGAAATCTCTCCCGCAGGTCAATTATCAGATAATTGTGCATTATGAGATCTGCTGCTTTGCTGGTACCCAGAGAGGGGTAAGGACTGCATGGAACCCCAGCCTGAGCCCCTTCTCCCCCAAGCATCTCCAAGGGGAGTTGAACAGTAACACCCCTCACCACAGTGGGCAGAAGAGAGATGCAGACCACGCTTCCCAGCATCAGCCCCGGACCTGCTCTGCTCCTTCACACTGAACCCCAGCAAGCAGCCCCCGTCCAGCCAGAGGGTCACCTGCCTGCTGCAAAACCGACCACCTACTTCCACTGTTTTTCAAACATTATTTACACCAGAGGGGAGTTTTCCGGGAGAGCTGAGGGGTGCCTGGCCAGAGCTTACCAGTACATGAGGGTAGGGAGAGAGAAGATGTCCTGGTCACAGCAGCATCTGCAAAGCCATCCCCATGACTTGCAAAATGTAAAGGGAAGATTTAAAGGCTTCTACAGCAGGAGCACAGACATAAGTCTTCAAAACACTAACCTACAGGCAGCTCTGCTCTTCAGCAGGTGCAAAGGGAGGAAAAAGACTGCAACTACTAAATACCTGCACCCAGAGCCCAGGCATGCACGGCAGCTATTATTATGCAAATGTTTTCTCTGACTCTCCAGTTCTGATTGCCTCACGGAGCAACGCCGCCATAATCTTATCATTTCAGATCACAGATTTCCAATTTTAAAATATTAAATTATCATTAGCATGTTCTGGAACATTCTTCTTCTTCCTGTGGTGTGAACTTGGAGCTAAATTTGCAGAGAGCTATATTTGTATGCACAAATGTGAGTATGCAATAATTTATTTTTTTTTTTAATGGAGTAAATCAGTCGAGATAAATAATGTCAAATCTCTTTCCCTAACTTGTCTTCCTGCATGCAGTTAGAAAACGTGACCTGCTGTGGTCAGAGTTAAGCGCAGGAAACCCCAAAGCTTCAGCTGCCAGTGATCAGTGGAATTAAGAGATGACAAAATAAAGGCTCGTGAGGCAAAGGACAGATGTGCAAAGTCAGAGCTCGGCAGCACTCGGACTTTCTGCCCAAAGTGATGCTCAACTGGTGTCACCTCATGGAGGTTCACACTCTGGGAAGCTCCTGCCCTGGGCAGGGGACAGGAGAAGGCACCGCGGTCCCTCCAACCGCACGCTGTGGATGGAGGAGAGTCAAACCTGCCGTAAGGAGACGTGGCCAGAGCTTTCCAGCTGAATTCCTACACTGAATATTTACACCCCTCGGAGCAGCCAGCCAGCCTCAAGTCATCCTTCCCACAGTCACGAGGCACTTCCCTCGGGTGACTTAATGCAGCACATCACGGTGTCTACTTGCACACAGCCCTAGCCTGCTGAATTTAGAGGTTAAAAAGGTTGTGGGGTTTTTGGTTGTTTTGTGGTGTGTTTGCTTTTTTTTTTTTTTTCTCCAAAATGAAAAGGCAAGATTCTAACAGTAATCATTTTTAGTGTTCTTTTCTGTGGCACTCAGCTGTGCCATAAATGATGCCCAAATGTCGGCATTAAAAGGCAGCGAAGCTTCAGTCTTCTGTAAAACACCTCTCACCTTCATTTATGCGTTTGTTAGGATTTATGAAAGCTAAGGTAAAGAAATAACTTATGTTTGGCATCATTTAAAACTACATGGCTCCTTATGCAGCCTTATTATCCTCTGGTTATAAAAGCAGAGCTTAAAATCCTCCCTGGCCTTTGCAAGTATGCAGCGAGCATCTCATTCCCGCTCGGGGAGCGGAGGTAGCACAGCCCATTTGTCACCCAGTTTATCTCTGGTATTTTCTACATTTACATGTGTATTTATCATCCTAACACCGAGGCAAGAGCAAAGTGATTATTCTTAGCGTGCTGCTTGCAAACAGCCCCGCGGGTTATCTTTTCCTCTCCGCAAAACAACATGAAATCTGCAGCTCCGAGGCATGAGAAGGGAGAGTGCCAGGGCAGGGGTGGCGAAGGAGGGACCTGCTGCGCTCCCGGGCTGGGCTCTGGCCGGGGTCCACCATCCCGTTCAGAGGTCTCGTGTGTTTGAAGGAGCTCTGGAGGACACAGCAGCAGGAGGACGTCCAAGAACGGCAGAGACGCGGCAGCGAGCACAGCAAGAGCATCACTGCTGCCCACGGCAGGAGAGCTCACAGCAGGGGCTGGCAACCACCACAAAGTCATTACAGAACACAGAGAAAAAGGGGCCAAAGGAAGAACCACGTACAGGAGTCAGGAAAATGGGATGAAGTGGGATCAGAGCACATTCAGCTCCCATTTTGATCCATCTCACTGCACATACAAGCCTTAGAAAAGGCAAAACCTCGACACATCTGTAAATCCACGGTCTGGAAGAACCCTGGTATCTTTGGAGGTACCTGCCTGCTCATCCAGAGCCACCACAATTCCATCTTAGGGTGCAGCAAGAGAGTATTTCTGTGCCTGGGATACTTCTTTTGTAGCTTTACAAAGCGTTAGGCCAAAGGAATTTTCACATAAATTCTTGGTCTCTAGGGTCTGGAAACAACTCCTTTAGAAGGCAAGAAGTCTAACTTAAGACTATATGCTTTAAAAGCAATCCTCTCTCTGGGGGGAGAGGGGGGAGTTTAGAAAGAGCCTGTTTTCACATAGCAACTGCAGAATTCTGCGTTACAAGCTTGTGTGCCTTTGTAAGAAGGCCCATCACTAAAAGGAAATAAATGGATCATTTCTATCTGCACCAAATCTATTTTAATACAGAATATTGTGGCAGAGACAGCAGAGTCCCAGCAGTTCAACCCTAAAACATAAAAGGGCAAAGCAGAGCTAAATTGTGCTATGAAAAGCAATTTGATTTTGCATAAATCAAGTTTTGCAGCGCGCTCCTGCCCGGCGCGGCGAGAGGAGACAATCGCCTCTCTGTGGGAGCAGCAGCAGCTGGGGGGATCCTGGGAGCCTCGGACGAGCCGGTGCCAGACGCAGCAGCTCTGCTCGCCCCGGCTCACGGAGCACCCTCAGCACCAAACAGCTTCTCTGTAAATTCACC